>PVKU01002909.1:0-202771 GCA_004027475.1 Anoura caudifer | reverse complement strand
GGTAGAGCAATCTTGGATGTAGGTCCTTGACTTTCATGACTTGGAATACTTCTTTCCAGCCCCTTCTTGCCTGTAAGGTCTCTTTTGAGAAATCAGCTGACAGTCTGATGGGAACTCCTTTGTAGGTGACTGTGCCCTTATCCCTTGCTGCTTCTAGAATTCTCTCCTTCATTTTAATCTTGGGTAATGTAATTATAATGTGCCTTGGTGTGTTCCTCCTCGGGTCCAACTTCTTTGGGACTCTGAGCTTCCTGGACTTCCTGGAAGCCTATTTCCTTTGCCAGATTGGGGAAGTTCTTTATTATTTGTTCAAATATGTTTTCCACTTGTTGCTCTTCCTCTTCCCCTTCTGGTACCCCTATAATTCAGATGTTGGGACGTTTAAAGATGTCCTGGAGTTTCCTAAGCCTCTCCTCATTTTTTTTGAATTCTTGTTTCTTCCTTGTTTTTTGTTGGGTTGTTTCTTTCTTCCTTCTGGTCCACTCCATTGATTTGAGTCCCAGTTTTCCTCCCATCATTATTGGTTCCCTGTGTGTTTTTCTTCATTTCACTTATTGTAGCCTTCATTTTTTCATCTAATTTGTGAGCAAAATCCACCAATTCTGTGAGCATCCTGATCACCAGGGCTTTGAATTGTGCATCTGATAGGTTGGCAATCTCATCATCGCTTAGATAAATTGGCTCTGGGGCTTTGATTTGTTCTCTGGTTTGAGCCATTTTTATTTCTGGTTTTTGGGGGCGGGGTTTTGGTCTAGTCTCAGCTGTTACATAGTGAGGGGTGGAGCCTTAGGTGTTCCCCAGGGCGGGACAGCCCAGTTGCTGGGTAGTGACACTGTATGTGGGGGTGGGGTCTGAGAGGAGACAATGGCGCTTGCTGTGCTCACTCTCGGATTCCAGTCCATTCCACCACTTCCCCTTTGCCTGGATTATCTGAGCGTGAATGTGGGACCACCCGGTCAGCCAGCTGCCTTGTGCGGCCTCACTGGGTCTGCACAGCTGCCACCCTGTGCCCAGGGTCTTCCAGCCACCGCCTGTGCACCTGGGGGCTGCCAGCCGCTGCTGCCTGCACGCCCGGTCCGCACCTCTGCTTTTTCCTGCCGCAACTCTGCCCCTCTTACTGGTCTGGATGAATCGTTGTTGGACTTCCAAACAGTTCAATTTTCTGAGTTCTGGTTGTTTTCTTGTTTCTAAATCTTTGTTGTCCTTAATTTTGGTTGTGCGAGGAGGCACAGTGAGTCTGCCTACGCCTCCATCTTGGCCGGAAGTCGATACCGATCACTTTTAACTTGTGTTTTATTTATCACAGACTGAGTTCTTTCTTTCTCTCTCTGTCCAATTTAATGAGATTGGAAATTTGCTTAGAACTTACAGCTCAGACAGAAGGAAGAAGGCATGACAAGACTACAAAATCCCCGTACTCATGTGCTCAGGGCTGCTTCCAGCCAAATTTCAGAACACACAGTGAGATAACAGGCCAGGAGAGCTCTTTACCATCAAACTAAAACTGGGTACCTGGGCCTTGCTGACCTCACAGAACAAGTTAAGAGCTGCAGATTGCAAGGAAGTTCAAGGAAGTCCATATGGGTGGTTGGTGACTTAGCTCACAATTGTAGACCATGTAGAGGATGCAATAGTGCTTTCCTTCAAAAAACCCACAAAATTTTCATTCTCCAATTTCAAAAGGAAGTGTTTACCAAAAAGTCACTCTAGAAAATTTGTCACTAGTACATCTACTATGAAATGTTAAAAAAATTCATGATAAATGTGAAGGATTAAAAAAGGAATAAGGATAAAACATCTTTTATTTCTTATCATGTAACACATGACACTTTTTTTAAAATAATATTAGCAATAATGTAATAGCAATATTAGTAAAAATGCTTATGGGTAATTGAAATCAACAGCAGCAACATGACAAGGGACAGTGATGGGGTAAGTGGGAATAGTGCAGTCTGAAGTACTTGCATAACCAGCAAAGTGGTACAGTGTGACTTGACAGATCATGAGGGTTAGTTATAAATGTGTACTCAAAACTCAAAGGCAACAAATAAAAAAGTTTTTAAATGTGTGACTGATATGCTACGAAAGAAATTAAAAATTAGGTAAAATGCTTAATTAAAGCCAAAGAACGCAGAAAAAAGATGGAAGACAAACAGAAACAAAGGACTAGGGTACCAAATAGAAAATAGTAAAAGTCTGGTAAATACTAATCCAACTGTAACAATAATCACTTTAATCATCAATGATCTCAACACAATTGAAAGATACAGTAGTTAATATCAGATTTTTAAAAATCACATTTATATACTGTTTACAAGAAATCCACTTTATTTTTTCTTAAAGATAGATTGGGAACAGAATGTCACTTTAGTTTTTCACATATTAACAATCATTTTTAATGTTTACCACAGCTAGGCACCATGGTGAATGTTTATCTGATCTCACTTAACCCTAAAGATCTACATAGAATATATAATTGTGTAATTCTTCCCATTTTAAAGAAACCCAGCTGCAGAGTCCATTTGCCTAAGGTTACCCCACAGGTGGTATAAGAGACAGAATTTGGACCTAGGTCTTCTGTGTCCAGTGCTGTATTTGCTCCTTCTAGCCCAGCCGTCCTCAGGATGGTTTTAGAAGCACCAAAGAGCACCCTATTCCAGTGTCCCCATGATGGAGAGAGGGAAGGGCCATCGGAGAGGAGATCAACAGACTTCCTCTCTTCTCTGTGGCTTTGCAGCCCAGTCATGCTCCCCGGCCCCCAACATTCCCTGGTCCCTCTACTCTGTGACATCACAGATGGCCTCCTCCATGCTCTGCCAGCTGCATGAGTGAGGCTCAAAGGTTAGACCTGAGAGCAGGAGGAAGTATTTGTCCTGTTTCTAAAGGGACGCTGTTTCCATCACTCCTGGACACCTTTTGCTTTGCTCCAAGGTAAGTTCACTTTAACTTACCTAGACCCTACTGTTTTTCTCTCTGGGTCCCAGTCTCGCTACCTGTGTTGAAAGACCCTCAAAGGCTCCTCCAGCTCCAGAAGCAGCATTCCTGTCTGACCTTGTTGATCCTTTTTGTTCTGGTTCAAGTCCAGTGGAGTCACTGGAGACCTGAAGTTCACAGCCAATAGGGAACAACTCAGGGCCCTTTTCCTCGGCTCCTGCTTCCATCTAGAGGAGGGCACTGGCAGTACAAGAAGCCCACCACCACCCTCCCTAGCCAGCATCAACTCCACATGTTTGTCAACATGAGCATTTGTTTATTGAGCCTTTCCAATGTGCCAGAAAGCTGTGCTAAGCACTTACAACCACCTTCTAGGGTAGATACTATTATTACCATTCCCATTTTACAAATTGGAAAACCAAGGTTAAAGGAAGTAAATTCTAAATCTTGTGGTTAATATGTAGTAGATCTTTAAGAATTATACCCCAAAGAATATGTAAGTACTACACGGCTATCCCTAAGAACCTTTGCATTTCTGAAGAGGGTTCAAAAGTCTTTGCTATAAACACTCAGAGGATAAAGTGGTCTGCTCCCCCCTTTTTCTCATGAAAAGGAAATCTGCTTTAAATATAAAGCTGTAGATAGATAATAAGTAAAAAAGTGTAGGAAAATATACCACACCAACAGTAATCAAAGGAAAGCTGGCATAGGTATATAAATTAAAGACAATGAAGATTTCAAACCACAGGAAACTGAGAGGTAAAGAGGGGCATCTCAGAATGATGAAGGGGTCCCCTCACCAAGAAGGCACAGTAATTCTTTATATGTATGTACATGACAGTGCAGGTGCAAAACACAAAAAGCAAGGCTGGTAAAACACAAGAAGAAGAATTTGTAAGAAATATTGTTTTCATCTACTACTGTGGCTGGAGACTTTAACATCACCTCATCATGAATTATAAATTCCACTATCGAGAAAATCAGGAAGGACAGAGTGGAACTGGGCAGCACTATGAAACCACTGTATTTAGTCGTAATCTATGGAATACTTCATGCAACAACAGCCGAATACACACTCACTAAGACAGAACACATCCTGGGACATAAAACATACCTTAAAAATCTGAAAGAACAAAAACTATACAAAATCTGAAAGAACAAAAACCATATAAAATAGGCTGCATAGAAATTAATTGAGAAATCAATAACAGGAAGAAAGCAGAACTCACAGCAAGAGATAATCCTGGAATAATGAGAGAGCACACCAAGGATCAAGGATACACAAGTCAATTGCTTTCATATGGACTTCACAATTATGCTCAAGTGATCTTTGACAAAGGAGGAAAGATGATTCAGTGGAAAAAGAAAGTATTTTAAATAAATAATGCTGAAAATAATGGATATCTACATACAAACACACAGAGAACAAATGTAGAAACAAGCCTTATCACTTTCACAATAATTAACTCAAAACACATCAGAGATCTACATGTAAAATGCAAAAGTAATAAACTCCTACATAACATATGAGGAAATCTTGATGCAAATAAAAGAACAATGAGGTATTGCTACACACTTATTCAATGGCTGAAACTCAAAATACAAACACTTAGAATACCAGATATTGGAGGAATTGATGGAATTGAAGGTGCAGGTAATCCTCCTTTACTGCTGGTGGGAATAAAAGTGGGCATATCTACAATGGAGATGGGAACTTCCATTCAAAACAAAAGATGCTATTACTACAAATAATAACATCCAGCAGTTACACTCCTTGGAATAGACCTAAATGAACTGAAACCTTATGTTCACACAAAAACCTGTACATGAATATGTGTGGGTGCTTTATTCACAACTGGCATGAGTTAGAGTAAGCACAATGTCCTTCATGAGGCAAACAGACAATCAGTGGCAAATCCATGCAATGAAATACTATTCAGTGATAAAAAATGAGGTATTAAGGTAGGAAAACACATGAAGAAACCTTAAACGTGCATTGCTAAGTGACAGAAGCCAACATGGCAAGGCTATGGCTGCGAGTATGACACGGTCTGGAAAAGATAAAATTATGAATCAATAAACAAAGTCTCTGGGTTTGAAGGATTTAAGGGCTGGAGTGAGAAACGAATAAATAGGTGAAGCAGAGAAGATTTCTGGAAAGTAAAACTACAGTAGATGACATAAAAATAATGCATACACATGGTTATACATTTGCCCAAACCCCATAGATCCCATAACGGAGTCAAGCTCACATAAGCTGTGAAATTTACTACATCAGTATTGGCTCAGCAATTGTAACAAATGTACCACAGTCATACAAGATTTTTTAAAAAATATTGCAAACAGTGTGGATACACAGGGTTTATGTGGGAACTCTCTGTGCCCTCTGATCAAGTTTTCTGTAAACCTAAAACGGCTTTTAAAAAACTGAAGTCTGTTAAACACTAGAAAAAGAAAAATGAAGACAGACTCATTACAATTCACCCCAGTGAGTGATTGATAATTTAAACAGGCCACGTATCGTTAACTTATCTTTTCTACATAAGAAAGCACTCCATCATTGAGCCCTACTAAATGATATAAAAATGCAGACCAAAGTTGAATGAGCTCATGGATATAAGCTCCCAGTCCAAGAATCTGTTTAAAATTCAAGCATTTGCCCTGGCCAGTGTGGCTCAGGTGGTTGGAGTGTTGCCCTGTAACCCTAAAGGTTGCCAGTTCAATTCCTGGTCAGGACACATGCCTAGGTTATGGGTTTGATCCTTGGTCAGGGTGCATACAGGAGACAACCAAATGATGTTTCTCTGTTTTTTTTTCTCTCTTTCCCTACCCTTCTTCTCTCTCTAAAAGCAATGATAAAAATGTCCTTGGGTGGTGATTTTTTAAAATTCAGATATTTAATAGTAACATAAAAAAATCCCATTTGTATAAAAAATAAAATAAATAAAAAGGCAGACCATAAAATGTATAAATCTCTTTCTAACTAAAAGAACAAAAAGCATCATTCTCTCTACTATATTTCACAGTGAATATTTTCAGGAATGAGTAAGATATCTTTTAAAAGATTTCATTTATTTTTAGTCAGAGGGGAAGGGAAGGACAAAGAAAGGGACAGATACATCAGTGTGTGATTGCCTCTGGAGTACCTCCTGCTGGAGACCTGGCCCACAACCCAGGCATGTGCCCCAACTGGGAATCGAATTGGCGGCCTCCAATTTGCAGGCCAGCACTGAATCCACTGAGCCACACCAGCCAGAGCTAGGAATGAGTAAGGCATTATAATACATTACAGGTTTGCAAATAAGCTCTGAAATGGACTAGGAATTTCATGTTTACATAACCTCTAATGTGTTTCTTCATATTATTGAAAATAAATATTCAACTGTTTTTTCCCCTCACTTCCATAAAATAGGAGTTCATTTACTTTAGGAATAGTATAGCCTTTTTCATGTCAAAGTTTTGTAGGAGCTAACCATAGCCTTCTCTATCAGGAAGTAGCTGTGGTAAAATTGCTTAAGCTGCACCTGTGGTGTTAGGTGTGCTCGGGGGAACGGAGAGGGGAGTCTGCATCTCTGTTGGAGCACAGAGAGGCACAGAGAGAGCAGCAGCAGACGGACTGGTGGGAGAGCTGGATGTTAGCTTCCATCAGGATGGATCTGTGGGAAATGGAAGCACTCCCCAACTCTCAGAAATATCATGTAAGTGAAATTGAATAAAGCTATTTGACTGCCTGTCGACAATACTGGTTGAGTATTATAGCAAAGAATGCTAAATAAAAATTCAACTGAGTAAAAAAACAGAAGCAAAAGCAAAAAAACCTCAGCCTGATTCAGTTTAAGATCCTGACCCAAATGAACCCCCCAATTCATTATTTAAAAAATTTTCTTTGCCCTGGACAGTGTGGCTCAGTGGATTGAGTCCTAGCCTGCGAACCAAAGGGTCGCTGGTTTGATTCTTAGTCAGGGCATATGCCTGGGTGGTAGGCCAGGTCCCCAGAATGCGGGGCGTGTGAGAGGCAACCACACATTGATATTCCTCTCCCTCTCTTTCTCCCTCCCTTACCCTCTCTAAAAATAAATAAAATGTGAAAAAAATTTCTTTTTCTTAAAGTCCTCAATTCATAAACCCTTTGTCCACGAGATAGAAGATCTGATCTTCACAGAATTTCTCACTGTGCACAAATCACACTCTGATTGTACCTATACTGTAAATGCAAAACTCAAACATAAGATCTACAAATGTCCAGGCCTAAGGAAACCACAATTACAATCAACAAAAGGTCATCATCCCCCTCCCTCATGTGTACATGCGCCCTGGCTTTCCAGGGCTCCTTCCCTGGTGGGTGTAAGCAGGTAGGACACTAGCAGGGGATGCTCCCCAGGTGGAACCACTGTGCCTTCAAGTACTTCCCTTTTGTAAAAAAATAAAAATAAAAATAAATGGAACCACATCAAAATGGAGCTGCCATCCCAGAGGAACGGCCTTGTATGTCTTATGCCTCAAACCTTAAAGTGTCAAAACAAGGCAAAATAACCTTTGGACTCGACCTAAAGCAACAGGTGTCCCAAAGACCTGTTTGCAAGGACTGATGACTACCTTACTGAAAGTTTAAAACACTGTGTTATGCCATGTTGACCAATAGAAGTACCTTCCTTCGACTGATGTAATTGCTCCCCTTCCTTTTCTCATAAATACCTCTTGCCTCTCACAAAATACCTCCTAAGTGGAGCATTATTTGGGCTTGTGTCTGAATCACTGCTTCCCAAGTAGCTATTCTTATTGATCTCAAATAAATGCCTTTTGCCACTCATTTTGAAAGGCGTTTTGTTTGTTTATTTGTTTTCTAGGTGAGCACTTCACAGGCTCAAAGGAACCTTGGCTTGACTCACTGACCACAACCTCTGTTTCACACTGGATTTACTTTGGACAATCACTGATATTTTAAATGATACAAACCCAGAGTTTGAACAATCCACCAAAATCACTTAAACCAAGTATTTATGCAGAGAGGAAGGAAGAAAATTGTAAAGGTCTTTAGTAGTTCAACTAGAACAACTTAAATATCTCTATACATTTTAAAAAGATGTCAGTTAATTGTATTTCCTGTGAAACTTACTACATATGCTCAGGGAAAGTGAAAAAAGAATTACATAAAAATGAAGTGTAATACTGGAATATTTTATTTTTCCTTAATTCACATCTTTCATTACCTGTTTGGAACCACTTTATATGGTTTCAAGCTCTGTTGATAAAATACATTTTACTTAAATAAGTTAATGAATGCTTTCAAGTGATAAACCCAGGGAGGGGCAGTGCTGACAAAAGAGAAAGTTTCCAAAGAGGAACCTCCGCTCAAAGGACTTCCCGCAGGATGTATGTGCCCGGGGGAGAGGAACCAGGATTTCATTCAAATGTCTTCCAGGTGGTTCTTGTCTAGTTTCCTCCCATGCAAAATATCTACAAATATATCTTTTAAAAATTTTCATTTATTTATTTTTAGAGAGAGGGGAAGGGCGGGGGGAGAAAGAGAGGGACAGAAACATTAATGTAAGAACACCTATCGCTCCCCAACCGGGGACTGAACTCGCAACCCAGGCACGTGCCCTGATTCCCAGGCACCGGAATCCAACTGGCGATCTTTCGCTTTGCGGGAAGACGCCCAAACTGAGCCACTCTGGCTAGGGAAGAAATAGAAATCTTTTAAAAAGAGCATTTGCAAAGCTCTGAGGGAGAAAGATAAGCAATTGGAATGTTGGGTCTGTTTGAAATGCACCCCATTGAACAAATAGTTGATGATAATGCTGCGAATCGGAGAGAGGAAGTTGGCTTAGGGAATGGCTGCAGGAACTGGAAATTCAAGGACTTACTGCCACCCCTAGGAAGAATGGGGTGGGAACAGGGTTATGGATTTTAGACCCTGCTTCCTAAACATTTGGAAAACTCAGGAGAAAGAGGGTCCCCCCTGGGGAGACAGAAGGGACTGGGAACCTCACAGACCTCAGCTGCTCCCACACACGAACCCCGGACCCGAGTCACGACTGTCCCCTGGTCACCCTCCCGTAGTCAGCGCACCACCTGGGGAGACCCGGGGCCGCGGACGCAGAGCTGCGCAGAGAGGCTCCGAAGTCAACGTCGCCGCGTAGTGGCGGGACTGGATGCCCGGGGTCCCGGCTGCGGGCGCAGCACCCTCGCTGAGAGCCGGAGGAGACCGAAGTCCGAGCGGCGCCCCGGGCAGAGGCGGAGTCCAGGAGCGGACTCCGGACTTTACCGCGGGGAAGCCCGGGCTCCGCCATGGCAGGTTCCTACCAGCCGGTCTTCCCCGTCTCCCCACCTCGGAGCAGCGCACTCACCATTTCTAGGTTCCCTGGGTGTCCCTGAGTCCTTCCTACGACCCTCACGTTCAGTGCAGATCAAAATGCGACAGAAGCTGTGACAGAGCCACCAGTGACCGTTAAAGGGAGGTAACAGACCCGTAGAGAAGCTGGTTACGTCCACGCCCCAGCTAAACATAACCCCACCCACCTGCCTCAGAGCGCCTCTGATTGGACAGCTCCTAAGGCCACTCCCTCTCGTGCCCGAGTGACAGTTTGCCGGAGGACCCTGGTCCTCTGAAACCTCTTTAGCTTGTGTGCAGTACCCGAACTAGCATAAACAGATCTTTTCTAGTCCTGGGGATTTTCTTTTGTTTCTTCCCAGCTGTTTGCGAAGGCGATAGCACAGCTGTGCACCGGGAATCCTGATTTGGTTTCCAGATAGAGCAAGTTAGTGCAGACAAGAGGGTGATCCAAGCCAGGCCACACTAGAACAAGAGGGTCTTATATGCTCCAGGGGTCAAGGGCTTGGTGGTAAGGCTGTGACTTCACTCAGGGAACTCTGACCCTTGTTTAGAAACACAGACGCTTATTGTGAAGAGTCTGGCTCTATTTTAGTCTTTGATCCTTGTAAGCCTGGAACCTCCTACCCATCCCTGCCCCACCTCCACTCATTCGGTTCTTAAACGAAAGAATCACAAAGCACTTGACTGGTGGGGAGCTGGAAGCCCCAGCCTGGGTGCAAAGACACTTCTCAGTCTAAACACAGGGTGTGAGATGTGCTCATTACATTCTCAGGTGTACATTTTACATTAGAAGGAAATTTAGATCAGTTTTTGTCTGTGTTCCTAGAGAACTTTGAAATGCAAACAATGTAATATCCATAAGATAATTTATTCTTATTGTTAATTATTAAAGAAAAACAATAAATGATTATATAAATGTGGCATGCATTTGGAACCTTTTCTCCATACAGCTTTACTGTGGTAAAATTGACTAAAAATTGTCTATATTTGAACATTATAACGTGATTTGATACACATATACTGGCAACACAATTTTGATTCCCAGCAATTTTGCACAAGGGTGTTTTCACTTTGTTGCTGCACAAAAGTCAATAATTTCATGAAGTCTAAATTACCTAGTTTTTCCCCATTATTTCTCTTTGTGTCATATCTGACAATATTTTGCCAAATCCAACGTCAGGAATTTTCTCCTATGTTTTATCTAAGTGTTTTGTAATTTCATCTTGTGTTTAGGCCTTTGATCCCTTTGGAGTATTATTAGAGTGGGTGGTGTGATGTCATAGTACAACCTGTTTCTTTTGAATGTGAATATTGAGTTAGCTTAGCAGCAATTTATGACAAAAAGTATTCTTTTCCCATTTTGGTACCATTATCAAATTTCAGTTGACCATAGATACAGGGGTTTATTTCTCAAATCTTAATCTATTCCATAGATCTGTATGTTTATCCTTATGTCAGTACAAGACTTACCTTGATTCTCTTTGGTTCAAACAAGATGTTAGTCCTATTGCTCTGTTTCCTTAATCAAGAACAGTTTGGTAATTCTGGTTGATTCATAATTCCATATAAATTTATAGAACAGTTTTCCCATTTCTATAAAGATTACAGCTGGGGTCACAACAGATATTGCCTTGAATATCTTGGGACAGTGTTGTCATCTGATTCATAAAATTCAGATACTTTTCCCATTTATTTATACATTATTAATTTATTTTTACCATATTTTGCAGTTTGTAGAAAATTTGCTTCCTACTTTTCTCCTTAAATTTATTTAAGTATTTATTTCTTTTGATTCTATTGTAAATGCACTTCATTTGTAAATTTCATTATCAGACTGTTCACTGCAAGTTTAAAAATTGGTTTTTATGTTTTCATCTCCAATCCTACAAACTTTTTGAACTCAATTACTAACTTCAATAGTCTTTTAAGAGTTTTCTTTACATAAGATACCTCACCTGGCAGTAAAGATAGTTTTGCATCTTTCTAACCACTCTGCATGCATTTTATTTCTCTCCTTAAAATGGTTCTGGCTAAAATCTTCAGACAACTGTTGAGGAGCAGTGACAGATTAGACACTCTTTGTTCCTTACCTTTAGGGAAAAGCATTCAGTCTTTCACAGTTAAATGTAACAGTAGCCATGGGTTTTCCACAGATGCTCATAATGAGGTTTGGAAATTTACTCCCATTCTGGGTATGCAGAGTGTGTTAATTATGAAAAAGCACTGTGTTTTGTCAATTATTGTCTTTGAGTCTATTGAGAGGATCTTGCCATTTTTCTTTTTTAATCTAGTGGTCTATGATATTAATGGGTTTTGAGATGTTAACCCAAACTTTCCTCCCTGGAATAAATCCCACTTGCTCGTGGCGTATATTTTTTTGTATATTTTCCTGGATCATGTTTGCTAGAATTTGTTGAGGATCCTTATTTACAAAAAGAATAGGTATGCTAGGTTTTTTTCTGTGATAAGTTGGTAATTTTGGAATCAGAGTAATAATGGTCTTGGAAAAACATGTGAAGGGTTGTCTCCATACAGGTTTTTTTTGTTTTGTTTTTTGAAGAGTTTGTAAAGAATCAATACTAGACTTCTGGCCAAGATGGAGGCATAGGTGGACACACTGTGCCTCCTCACACAACCAAAATCAAGGACAACAAAGATTTAGAAATAAGAAAACAACAGAACTGATAGAAAATTGAACTGTAGGGAAGTCCAACAACCATTCATCCAGACCGGTAAGAGGGGCGGAGTCGTGGCAGGAAAAAGTGGAGGTTGGTGACCTGGGCATGCAGGCAGCAGCAACTGGCAGATCCCAGGTGTGCAGGTGGTGGCTAGCAGACCCTGGGCACAGGGTGGCAACGGGCAGTCCCAGTGAGGCTGCGCAAGGCAGTTGGCTGACCAGGCAGTTGTGCACAGATAATCCAGGCGAAGGGGAGGCGGCAGAGGGGACTGGAATCCGAGAGAGAGCGGAACAAGTGCTATTGTTCCCCCTCATACCCCACCCCCACATACAGCATCACAACCCAGCAACTGGGCTTCCCGCCCTGGGGAACACCTAAGGTTCCACCCCGCACTATGTAACAGCCATGACCAGACCAAAAAAAAAAAAAAAAAAAAAAAAAAAAAAAAAAAAAAAAAAAAAAAAGCCCACCCAAAAATGGCTCAAATGGGAGAACAGATCAGAGCCCCAGAGCCAATTCATCTAAGCAACCAAGAGATAGCCAACCTATCAGATGCACAGTTCAAAGCACTGGTGATCAGGATGCTCACAGAATTGGTTGATTTTGGTCACAAATTAGATGAACAAATGAAGGCTACAATAAGTGAAATGAAGGAAAACACACAGGGAACCAATAGAGATGGGAGGAAAACTGGGACTCAAATCAATGGAGTGGGCCAGAAGGAAGAAAGAAACAAACAAACAGAAAACAAGGTAGAAACAAGAATTCAAAAAATGAGGAGAGGCTTAGGAACCTCCAGGACATCTTTAAACGTCCCAACATCTCAATTATAGAGGTACTAGAAGGGGAAGAAGAAGAGCAACAACTGGAAAACTTATTTGAACAAATAATAAAGGAGAACTTCCCCAGTCTGGCAAAGGAAATAGACTACCAGTAAGCCCAGGAAGCTCAGAGAGTCCCAAAGAAGTTGGACCTAGGAGGAACACACCAAGACACATCATAATTACATTACCCAAGATTCAAATGAAGGAGAGAATTCTAGAAGCAGCAAGGGATAAGGGCACAGTCACCTGTGAAGGAGTTCCCATCAGACTGTCAGCTGATTTCTCAGAAGAGACCTTCCAGGCAAGAAGGGGCTGGAAAGAAGTATTCCAAGTCATGAAAGGCAAGGACCTACATCCTAGATTGCTCTATCCAGCAAAGCTTTCATTTGGAATGGAAAGGCAGATAAAGTGCTTCTCAGATAAGGTCAAGTTAAAGGAGTTCATCATCACCAAGCCCTTATTATATGAAATGTTAAAGGGACTTATCTAGGAAAAAGAAGATAAAAAATATGAACAGTAAAAAGACTGAAAACTCATAGTTGTTAACAACCACACCTAAAACAAAAGCAAACTAAGCAAACAAGTAGAACAGGAACAGAAACACAGAAATGGAGATCACATGGAGAGTTAGCAACAGGGGAGTGGGAGGAGGAGAGAGGGGGAAAAGTTACAGAGAATAAGTAGCATAGATGGTGAGTAGAAAATAGACAGGGGGAGGGCAAGAATAGTGTGGGAAATGTAGAAGCTAAAGAACTTATAACACATGGACATGAACTAAAGGGAGGCAATGTGGGTGGGAGGGGCATGTGCAGGATGGAGGGGAGTGATGGGGGAGAAATGGGACAACTGTAATAGCATAACCAATAAAATGTATTTTAAAAGAAGAATCAATACTAACCTTCCGAAGTTTTGGAGAATTCTATTTATGTTGAAGCCATCTGGGACTGTGCTTATTTTGTGGCTGCTCTTCTGTTTACTAATTCAACCACTTCACTTTTATAGTTCCATTTAGATTTTCTGGTATTTTAAAATTATTTTCAGTGGTTTGTTTCTTTTTAGTTTTTTGTCCATTTTATCTCAGGTACCAAAGTGTTGCATACAATTATTGAATTCCTTTATGATTCTCTTATTTCTGTAATGTCAGTAGTAATATCCCATTGTCTTCCTGGTTCTTTAAATTTGAATCTTCCCCCTTTTTCTTTAGATCAACCTACTAAAGATTTGTCAATTTTGTTTTGCTTTCCATAGAACCAATTTCTGGTTACATTGATTTTCTATATGTTTTTAAAATTTCCTCTTTTGTTCATTTCTGCACAAATTTTCATTATTTCCTTTTTCATTCTTTGGGTTGTTTGGTATTACATCTTTTCAAGACTATTAAGGCAAAAGCTTAGGTTGTTGATTTGATATTTTTTTCTGTGTTAATATTTGCAAAAATGAAATCTGTTTTGTTTTAGATACAGATAAACTTTGACCTTTTGGGGTTGCTACAATGTCTCTTAATATCTCTGCTGATATTTTTCACTTTCATGCATATTTGCCTGATATTTGTATGATCTCTACAGCTTTCAGAGGTGGGTGCTATTTATAGATGTATGTTTCCCCTGATTTTATTTTTTATTGATTTTTAGAGCAAGGGGAAGGGAGGGAGAAAGAGAGAAAAACTGATGTGAGAGAGAAACATCAATTGGTTGCCTTCCATACCTGCCCCAACCAGGGACTGAACCTGCAACCCAGACATATACCCTGACCGGGAATTGAACTCACAACCTTTTGGTTTGCAGGACTACACCCAATTAACTGAGCCACACTGGCCAGGGCATGGCTTCCCTACGTTTATTTTTAACCCACTTGTATCTTTAATTCTAAAATGTGTTTCCTGTGCATAACATATATTTAGATCATGGTTGTTGTTCAATCGGATTCCTCTTGTTTGGATTATGTAATTCATTCAAATTTGGTACCATTGACATAGTTTCATGTATACCTGCTATTTTATTTTTTGTTTTCTTCAGTTCTCATGTTGTTTTCAGTTTCTCTAGTTCTTTATAGCTTTCCTTTGCATTAACTAAATCATTTTTACTGTAGCATTTTAATTTTAAATGAATTCACTCTATTTTGGAAAGCCTTTAGGGGCCACTCTACTGTGTAACATATACCATATTTTGCCATGTATAATGAGCACCTTTTGCCCAAATTTTTGAAGGGAAAATAAGGATGCACATTATACATGAGTAGTACTAATTCTGTGTCTATATAAATGTTTTTAACTCTTTTATTTATGCTTATGCATTAAAAGTGTAACTCTAGAAAGCAATAACGATATTCATATGCAAAATAATACCATGGAATACAATTATCAGTTTTACATATAAATAAAAAATTGACTTAAAAAATTAAAATGAAAGATTTTTTTCCTGAAAGTTTGAGCCAAAAACATGGGTACGCATTATACACAGGAGCACAGATTTCAGAGTTTTCCTAGAAGATGGTCATCATGGTCTTGGAACCAGGAACGGCCCTCCAGCTGTGCCTGGGAGAGGAGGCTCTTGTCCTCTTAAGGACAAGAAAGCTACAGCTCACACTCAGCAATGAGGTTTAATATTTGAAAACATTATACACATGTATAATTTTGAAAATAACATTGAATATTGAAAGTCAAAAGAAGTCATTCAGAGATCTGAGCTCAGGGCCATCTGCTCAGCAGGAGCAGCTGTTGAAATGGACCCTGAGATTCTCCTCTGGCCTCTGCCTGTTCCATCTGAGCCTCCTGAGCAGTGTCCGCTCCTCTTCTTGGTGTCCAGGCCTTGGGTGGGGGATGGTCGTTGTCAAGGCTGGGCAGACCTTGCCAACCACCTGCACCCCAACCCAGAGAGTCTCATCCCTCCTAGTCCCATCCCAGATCTCAGGAAGCCTGAGGAGTAATGGCCTCAAACCATGAAACAGCCTCGCCGATCTGTGGTCTGACCCCATCTCTTGCATATGTGATGGGAGTCCCATGCACAATAAGCTTCCAATATTTCAAAAGTTTTGGTCATTCATTTATTTATCATAAGTTACAGAGTGCTTTCAACATTTAGCAGGTACCAATCTGCCCTCAGAAGCTTACAGGCAGTACAAGAGAAATTAAAAAATTTATAATATAGAACAAAGAGCTTGAGACATGCCTAGTGTTCCAATCATTTTTCAAACATTAACTCTATAATGCTTTTTACAAGCTCACAGGGGGTATGCTTATTATTGTCAGATGGAGAAACTGAGGTACCAACCGCACTGCCCTAAAACCTCGCACCAGAAACTATAAGTATTTAACATCTTACAACCCTGGCCAGGCAGCTCCATTGGTTGGAGCATCATCCCTGTGTGGCAAGGTTGTTGGCTCTGTCTCTGGTTGGGGCACGTGTAAGAAGTGGGTGCATGGATGAGTGGAGCAGGTCAATGTCTCTCTCTCTCTCTCTCTCTCTCTCTCTCTCTCTCTCTCTCCCTTCTTCTCTCTCTCTAAGATCAATAAAAAACAAACAAAAAATGTCTCATAGTTTCTGTGACTCAGGAATCTGGACACAGCTTAGTAGGGTACATCTGACTGACTTAAGGTATCCACAGGCTGATACTGTGGTCTCAGCTGAGGCTCTGTTGAGGTCGATTTGCTCCCACACTCACACATGGGTGTTGTCAGGATTCATTTGGGACTGAGACCTCAGTTTCTGCCTGTCAGTTGGCTGGGCACTCTCTCAGTTCTGTCCTACAGGGTCTCTACATGGAGTTCAAAACACTGGTGCTTTCTCTCCCAATTCTGGAAGCATAACAGAGGAAGAGGGAGAGAGGGGTGGGGGAGGGAGGGGGTGGGAACGCAAGGAAGCAACTAAGAGGGAAGTGAAAAACTGAATGTGACATCCATCACCTTGGCTGTATTCTGTTGTGCAGAAGCCAGTTACCAACTGCTTGGTAAGATGTGCACAGCAAGAGGCAGGGGCCACCGGAAGCCACTGAGCGTGTGCGTCACATAGGCCCACACGAGGCACAAGGCCTGATTCCACGTACAACTGAGACCACCAGAAATGTCATGGCATGGATGACCACATCTGAATTTTCTTAATTTCAACCCTTAAAGGTGCAGACCTTAAAATGTGACCCAGAGGGCTGTGATTTCCCCAAGAGCAGACAGCTGAAACCCAGGCCTGTTTTAAGTAGTATTCCATGCTCCATCCCACCCCTTCCTGTAATTCTTCTATCTCTGTTTTTGCATCAGTCACAGGTGACACCAGCCCACAGGACAAACAAAGAGATCTGAACTCAGCTCTATCTGCTCAAAGCTGGAACTCGGGTTACATTCCCAGGAAGCTATGAGGAGGGCTGTGTCGGATGTCTGTTTGCAGTTACAGAGATGACATGGGCGAGGAGCCTGAGCAGTTACTAGCCCAGGGGGCCCTCTGAGTGGGTGTGATCGAACAAGGGGGCCCGGGTAACAGACTCTTGAGGAAGGTGTCCTCATATCCTTGGTGACAGAACAAAACAGAAGTCAGAACTCTGGTAACCAGGCACCCACATTCTAGAGAAAGGCTCTGGTTCACCTGACTGGAGGCGGTTGAGAGAGCGGCAGCATGTCTTCCAGTTACCTCCTGACTTTCCGAGGCGGTGGGTTCTGGAAAGCTGATAACGAAAGCTGTTTCACCCACTGTAGACAGTGGCTCTGGCCTCCCCTCCAACATCTCCAATCACTCGGCAGGGTCAAACCTCAAGTAACAGGGTAGCCCAGGGCAGGCCAATCCAGGTCAGGTCACAACTGTGATCCTGCCTGAGCATCCCCCCTGTCCCTTTTTCTGAGTGTGTTGGGGTGTAGAAAAGGTGGTGGGGGGTTTCCTGAGCAGGAGTAAGTTGTTAGGTGTTGGAAGCTTGGTTGGTCCATCGCATGTGAATCCCAGATCACGGCTGGTAACATGAGAAGGTGAGTGCTGAGGACTGAGCTCATCTACTCATTTGTAATTCCGGGCCCTCCTGGTGTCATTCCTTCCCTCCCTGGCTGCCCCTCTGTGCCTGATCTGGGAGCAGAATTCGTGGTAGGACTTCTCACTGCGGTGATACCCAAGCCAGCCCCTGATATCTTTCAGCCTGCGTACCGGGCACTGTCTTTACAGAGCTCCATTCAGGAAATCATGGAGGAGCTGGTCTGAGGTGAGAGTGGGTGCAGATGGTTCTCTACCCCCGAGGCCCTGAAATGGCACAGGCAGGCCCAGACCACAGACTCAGATCTGGGGAACTTCCCAGGGCCCTCTGAGGGCTTTCCCACTAGAGTATCCCGCTGTCCCACCCCCAAAAGAATCTGCACTTCCACTGCTCCCCACCCCACCCTATAGCTAGTGGGAGAATAGAAAGCCAGGTCTCGCACATTTGTGGGAATATTGGAGAAAATGGTACATTGTCTGACTTCACACCAGGCTGTGAGCATCTTGCATTTTGCTGCTGTTTTGATGTTTGAACTGCCCGCCCCAGGTAGCCTGTGTAGCAATCAGCACTATTGTCCCTCCAGACCTTCTCCAAGCCTCACACACATTGCACTTAATAGGATGGTTTGTACACAAAAAGGGAGGATGAAACTTGGTTATTCTACAGGTTTCTGTGCAACTTGTCATCTCACAGACCAGGACACCCCACGGCTAGGAGCTGGGGCCTCGCTGGCTCTCATGGTGTCGCACAAAAGAGGCCATCTGCCACAGCAGTGCAGTGTTTCGATGCTGTTGGACCTTGACACGAGGGACTTGTGGAGGTGCAGGGACCTCTGAACCCAGGATTTGCCTTGGGAAGCGATTTAGTGTACTGGAGGGGAGGAGAGGGTGGAAGGAACTGGGGGAGGCTGCTAAGGGTCCTTGGCTCCTCCATGTGGGAGCCTTGGTCAGGGTCAAGGGGCTGAAGGTGAGAATTTCAGAGGAGGGTCTGTGGGGACACCTGAGAGCCAGGGCTCATCACCACTCCCACCCTGATGGCACAGGTGGTCGTTCTCTTCCTCAGCATCTTTCTCACTAACCTGCAGCTGCTGGACACAGATGGGGTGCTATCAGGAGGTGCGCACTGGGAGTCAGCATCCTGAACCCTGAGCTCCCAGTACTGGAAAAACCTCAGCTTCCCCATTTGTCATCAGGGAGGGTTGGACTGGAGAGTCTCTGGCCTCAGCTCCCTGTCCCTGCTTCTCTAGGGCCCAGAGCCTGGCCCAGTCCAAGTCCTGTTACTGGGAGTGCCTGCCCCCTGGTGGGCCCTGGAGGTAGTGCAGCACCAGAGAAGGTGGGGATGGAGGTCAGCAATGAGCTAAGGGGCTGGCTTGCAGGGTGAAATGGCTGAAGTTCTCTGATAGTTAATAAGTTGGGGCCCAAATATGCAGCAAAGGTTTATCTCACCAGTTTTTCACTTTCTGTAAATTATATATAGTTAGTTCATGTTTTTTTTTTTTAATTGCAGCTTTTCACATTTGGTATTTATAACTACCTGCTTCCATTACTCATTTCACAGTTTTCAGCAAGCACCTCAGCTGGTCATGTTTTTTTGCCTAACTGAATGACGCTAACTTTTGTTCCTGAGAACTTTGGGTGGTAGGTTGTCCTGCCATTGCTTTCTTGTCCTGTTCCATTGACTTCAGTCCCAGGGCGTGGCAACACTAAGATACACCCTGAGAAATGGTCTGAATTACAGTCCTAGGGTTTTCTACCTTCATAGTGGAGCAGCAGACCAATTTCCACTTAGTAATCAGGAGTAATTATCCCAGCCAGTGCCAAAATTTTATCCTTTGCCAGTTGGTTTAAAGGCATGAGGGCACCGAAATGGTCAGGGACAGGCTTATCATTCAGTTTGGTGAAATCAAAGGGTCTCCTGGTCGAAGCCAGTGGGTCACTAGGGATCAGACTGGTAACAGTGAATGGCACCACTCCCGTTTCCACCCTCGATCCCCAGGAAATGCTGTGGGAAAATCAGTGCCGTATGATGAACTCTGATTTAGAGCACACACAGCTCTTCCTGGAGAACATTGCCCCAGACCTGCAAGGTAAAGTGACCCAGAGGACATTGACTATCCTCCAAAGCCCATTGTACCATCGTATCTGTCCAGCTGCCTCAGGATGGTGGGGAATATGGGAAGACCAGTGAATCCCATGAGCATTTGCTCACTGCCACACTTTGTTTCCTATGCAATGAGTTCCTTCGCCAGAGCCAATGCCGTGTGGAACACCGTGACAGTGGGTAAGATGTCTGTCGGTCCATGCGTGGCAGCTTTGACAGAAGCACTGCATGTAGGGAAGGCAAATCTGTATCCAGTCTATTCCAGAAAGAACAAAACACTGCCCCTTCCGTGCTAATATTCCAAGTCAGCCCTGCCACCCAGGGCTGGCCACCTGGGGATGATGCCCTCTCAGGGACTCTGCCTTGGTCTCTGTATGTGTGGAAACCTGCCTTACCTTGTTTGCTGCTTTTCCTATTCTTGAAAATCACTTGACCATGTATGTGAGGGTTTGTTTCTGGGTTCTAGATTCTGTTCTTAGTTTGTATGCTGGTTTTGCAATTTTAATTCTGTAGCTTTGTAGTAACTTTTTAGATTACAAAGTATGATGCCTTCAACTTAGATCTTTTCATTGAAGATGAGTAACAAGAATTAGAGAAGGGCCTCTGTGAGACATGTAGAAATTTGTAATGGCCTGAAGACCAGACATGGCAGCATTATTTTTCTCAGTACCACAATGATCATGGCAAAGAACACAATGTTTTTTTGCAGTATGAAACTTACTGCTACCTCTGGATGGTTCAAACAATTCAACCGTTACCGCGTTACGTGAAAGTAAGTTGTGAATCTGGGCGCTGGAGCAAAGGCAGCTGAAAGGTATTTGGGAACTGAAAGGTATAAGTTGTGGAAGAAAATTACAGAACATATTATTTAATATGGATGAAATATCCCTATTACTGAAATGAATGCCTGAAAGGACTTTCATCCATAAGGAGACCATGTCAATGCCAGAGTTCAAGGTTTTTAAGGACAGGATAAGTCATGCTTGGGGGCCATGCTGCAGGCTACCAATGGAAACCCTGTGTCACCTGGCAGTGAGAGGACCCCAGGGCCTTCCAACACAGCAGTCAGCACACACTGCCAGGACACTGCGGGGCAGTAAGAAGTCACAGATGACCCATCCCCTCTACCAAGACACCTTCCTGAGTTACTAGGGCAGCAAAATGGAGAAATACTGCCTGGAAAATAACACACCTTGCTAGAATTCGCTTCTTGTTGCTAATGCTCCCAGGCATCCTTTTTTATTGACCTGCATCCCAAATCAAAGTGGTGTTTTTCCCTCTAAACAATGTGTTTCTGTTAAGCTAAGCATTATTGTGAGTTAAAAAAATTATTAAAAAGTTACAGTAAACTAAGTTTAACTTCTTGAAATTTTTAAAATTTTTGTTGCCTAAGTGTACAATGTTTCTAAGTCTGCAGCAGCATATAGTGATGCCCTAGACTTTCACATTCACTGGCCACTGACTCACCGCCCCACCCACAGTGCCTCCCAGTCTCACAAACTCCATTAATCATTAAGTGTCCTACACAGATGTGCCATTTAAAAATCACTGCCCCCTCTTCCATGTTTAGATGTTTACACACACAAGTTCCTCTGTGTTACAATTTCCTTCCGTACTCAGCACAGTAACATGCAGCACAGATGTGCAGCCTAGGAGCAACAGACTCCACCGTACAGGTGTGCAGCAGGCTGTGCCATGTAGGGTCATGTAAGGTCACTATGATGTTTGCATGGTGGAATCACCTGACAATGCATTCCTCATAAAGTGTCTCCATTTTTAAGTGGTGCACATATGTAATATTTGCACTTGATGACTTAGAAAACGGTAATAATATATTTCTGGAATAGAAAAACTGAAATATTCTTTGATTAAAAAAAGCTACACATAGCTTTAAACATATATCATCTAAAGTAATAAAAAACATTGAAAGAATACATTCAGCTACAAGTAACAGGACCCCTCCCCACCAATCTTCCAAATAGGAAAAATGTGCTTCTTCTCATATTTCTCAGATGAAAGGACCAGATCAAGGCAGCCAGTGTACAATGCGGTGGAGAACCAAACTCCCATATCCTTCTTTGCGAGCACACAATTGTAGATGTCACGGTGAATCAGGACCACATGCTGACTGGCACCGTTGACAACATAAGGTGTTTCCTGCACAAACCAGATATTAAATAGACATAATCTAGAGAACGGGGGAATCAGACAATATTCCCAAGTATAAGGGTCTGAATCAGTTTCCTGGTGGACAAGAACACTGACAAAAAATCCAAACTCTGATGGGTCTTTGATGTGGATCTTCTGAAAATATCAGTGGGAAATCTACATCTCTTAGAAAATGAGTATGAAACAGTTAGTGGTTTTGAGGATACTTTTGATTAGAAGTACAGAAAACAAAATCCTGAACATGGAATAGAATATGGTGTCTTTGAAACTCCTATGAAGCTCTCTCTGAATGATGGCTCCATCATTAGTCAGAAGGCAAATCTGACTAATGCCTTCTTTGCTCTTTTCGAAGTCTTATGCAAGTAGAGGTACTGGTGAATTCTAAGAAGGAACCATAAAAGGGATGAATTTGAGAAAACCCAGCTAATATTACTTGCAGGGGTACATCCCAGCTCTAGATTTTTGTCCTATCACAGGTCTCTCTTCTTAAATCAAAGTCTATTCAGCAAATAGTCAGAAATAAGAACCAAAAGTAAAAGTCCAAATATGAGAATAACTCACATGAAACTATATTCTTTCATAAACTTGCCATAACAACTATTACAACTGTTTACAATTATGAAGAAAGGCTCTTATACAGGAAATCCAAAAGAGAAACCTTGTCACTAAGAAAGGTAGAATATATATAATGAACTAGGGATTTGCAGGAATTGCCACAAGGCCAGTAGGAAAAGCCCAATACCATACCGTCAAATTTCAATGGCCTCTTAGCACAAAACAAAAATTAAACCTAAATGCATATTTGAAATACACTTCAACTCACCCATCAATCCAACAGGTTCAAATAAAATTTTTAAATAGATTTAAGAAAAAAGTACTACATATTAATCTTATATACTGTTGTTGAATAGCACACATTCATTGTATAAGAATATTGTCACTTAGATATCCACAATTTCTTGTTCTGCTTCTTTAGGCATTCACTGGCTGCTTCTCGTGTGTGGCTGGCTGGGGACTGAATCCACCACTTTGGTGTACCTGGATGACGCTATAACCAACTGACCTACTCGGCCAGGGCTATTTACAACTTTATCAGTAACTCTTCCGTGTTGTTGTCTGGAACATCATACATGGATTAATTTCCATTTGGCTTTTTCATTCTACTTACATTTTTGTTTTGTTTGGTCAGTTTTCACACGTAAGGATGTAGACCATTAGACATTGTTCCCATAGTTTACACTCATTTTTACCCAGGGAGTCCTCACATGGCTTTGGAAAGAACTGGGATGACTAGTCCTTCCATACTCCTTACATGTGCATGTCTCTCAAGTGCACATCACACAGGTCTTCAAAGGGCTGTGTGACAAAGGCTTTATCACATCTAAATTCACAGAATTCCTCTTCAGTGTGAGTTCATGTATTTAAAAACCTAAATGAGAAAACTACTATGTTGTTTCTATTCAGGGTTTCCTGTGTGATTTCCTTCATCTCATCAAAAACACCTGAAGCTCTTAAACTTTGACATTGATAGGGCTTCTCATGAGTTTTTTTTGTTTGTTTCTAAGGAACTGTAGGTTTTACCACATTGCTTACATTCCAAGGATTTCTCTGATGCTTTCTCTTATGAATTCTGAAGGAAGAAGAGTACCTGAAGGCTTTACCACACTGTTGGCATTCATAGGGTTTCTCTCCAGTGTGCACTCTCATGTGGATTTTCAAGGTCTGGGGACGAGAGAAGGCCTTCCCACAGTCCTTGCATTCATTAGGTTTCCCTTCAGTATGAGTCCTTTCATGTTTCCCGAGCCAAGATAAACATCTGAAGGCTTTACCACATTGTTTACATTCATAGGGTTTCTCTCCATTATGAGTTCTTTTGTGTATTTCTAAGGAACTGTAATCTCTGTAGGTTTTGCCACATTGCTTACATTCACAGGTTTCCTCTAGAGAATGACTTCTTTCATGCTTTTGGAAGGGAAGGTAATACCTGAAGGCTTTCCCACATTGTTGACATTCATAGGGTTTCTCTCCTGTGTGCAATCCCATGTGTCGTTTTAAGGTTTGGTAACGAAGGAAGCTTCTCCCACAGTCTTTGCATTCATAGGGTTTCTCTCCAGTATGAGTTCTTTCATGTAACTGAAAGGAAGAGTAGTAACTAAAGGCTTTATCACATTCTTTACATTTATAGGGTTTCTCCCCAGTGTGAATCCTTTCATGTACTCGAAATGAACTGGGAGAAATAAAAGCTCTCTGACATTCCTTACACTTATAAGGTCCTTCTCCAGTGTGAGTGATCATGTGTACACGAATGCCTGAGAGGCCACCAAAGGTTCTCCCACATTCCTTACATTCGTAAGGTTTTTCTCCAGTATGAGCTCTTTCATGTTTTCGGCAAGAACTGGGACAATTGAAAGCTTTACCACACTGCTTACATTTATGTGGTTTCTCTCCTGTGTGAGTCCTTTCATGTATTTGTAAGGAACTGTGAGATCTAAAGGCTTTTCCACACTCCTTACATTGATAGGGTCTCTCTCCAGTGTGAGTTCTTTCATGTGCCCTCAATGAAGTGGAACAACTGAAGTTTCTACCACATTCCTTACATTTATATGGAGAATCCCTAGCGTGCATTATCATGTGCCTCCTAAATCCTGTCTGCCACATGAAGGCTTGCCCACATTCCTTACATTTGTAGGGTGTTTCTCCTGTGTGAATCCTTTTATGTGCTTGAAGGGATGCAGGAGCAGAAAATGTTTTCCCACATTCCTTACATTTATACTTGTTCTCTTTATTATGATTTCTCTCATGTTTTTCAGCCCACTGGCGATAACTGAAGGCTCTCTCACACACCTTACATCTATACAGCTTCTCCCCATATTTCTGATAGCTGTAACATTTGTGTCCAGTACATCTGATGTGTTTATTCAGGGACGAGTGATGCATGAAGACTTTGCCACATGTGCTGCATTCATGCGGTTTCACTCCAGTGGTTTCCTTGTTCAGATTCCTATTTGAAATAAGAATGAAGTTTTCTCCACACTGACTACCCTCTTTATTTTTGCAGAGTTTCTCTACCATATAATTTCTGTAAAAAATAAGAAGTACAATATTAATGATTTATTAACATTTTTTTATTGATTTAGATATTTAAACTATCCCTTCATATGAAAAGTATAGGTTTCTATCCCTGACCTGTGTGGTTCAGCTGGCTGGGTGTCATCCTGCAAAGCATAAGGTCACTGGTTTGATTCCCGGTCAGGGCACATGCCTGGGTTTTGGGTTTGGTCCCCAGCTGGAGTGGTGTACATAAGGCAACTGATTTGATCTCTCTCCCTTTCTTTCTCCCTCCCCCATTCTCTAAAAAAAGAAAAGTGTAGGTGTTCTGCTTTGACTCAATTGTTTACAGTTCAATAGAAGAAATGTTCTGCAAGAGGATTTCACCCTATCATTAAAACAGTAATAATTACATAAAAATTTAGTAATACTATTTTGAAGTAAGCTATGTTGCAAACACTGAACATCTATGTCATATATAAAAAAGTATTTTTGGTGAAAATTTTCTAATACAATAACTCAATTTGAAGTAGGGATTATTTGTTTTGTTTCCTTTAAAAATTTTTCGTAACATAATCAGATCTTCAAATCAGCCACCACTTTCTACTGTGTGACTCACCTTAATTTTCTCCCCTGGTTTTTATATAGTTCTTCAATGTCATGGGTGTCCCATTTTTTCCCTAAAATGCAAACAACAAGAAAAAACCCCAAAATATTAAAATGAGAGAAATATTAGATTCTAGGTTCATTTTTGGCTATGACCATGCCTCATTTATTTACCAATGTCCCACCTTTCACCACCCAAATCTTGGAAAAAACACCAATGAGAAACACTTGCTCTCCAATTGATGAATTGAAGGTAACTTTTCATCCGTACCTATGGAGGCCAAGTTCTTGAAAGTTTTCCGCATCACATCCTTGTAGAGTTTCTTCTGTGAAGAATCCAGTAAGGCCCACTCTTCCAGGGTGAAGGTCACAACCACATCTTCAATGGCCAGTGGGTCCTAAAACACCCCAAATATGTGTAGCACAGGATGAGTGAGACTGACAGCACTGGACACCTAGACCCCATTTATACCAAAGTCACATATGATTCTGTCATCTCCATATATTTATTTCACCATTGATTATCATAAACTTACTGTCCATAATGACTTCCTCATAAGTTAACAGTATCACAAACACATGGAAATTACTTGTGCACTTTTATTGTGATCACATCACACATTGCTGCTAATGGCAGAGTCCACAGTATGTTGAGAAATAGCAGAATGTGATAAAAATGAAACAAGTATTTTCATTTTAATTTAAGACCATCAGTACTTTGTGAGAAAAACTCATCTCCTTATTACTCACCACATTCAGGCCTCAAGGAGGGAAGAGTCAAATCAATATAATATTTAATCAGTAAAAACAGAGTGAAGAGCTGAAAGCTTTTTCTTCCACTCCCAACACCACACATGAGTGTCCAGGAAAGCTGTGGAAACCCAACTTGTAACAAGGTCCAGCTGGCTATATGGTCCCTAAAGCACTCCAGGGCTTTAGTAGATAGATGCAGCTAGCAGAATGAAAAAATGAAAATATTCTTATTGGGAGATTAAAATATTCTTTTAACTTGTTTAATATTCATCACAGAACTCTCTCTACTCTCTGATCACCTTTTCTGTTAAATGCAAAACTGCTCTGGAAAAAGTACGTTAGAAAGAAAAGATAAAGACAGACTCGTTACAATTTACCTCCCATGGCTGACTGACAACTGAAACATGACGTCATTCATTCAACTGCTTTGAACTAACTTTAATAAGCCAGCAGGGTGCTCTACAGCCTGAGACCAGCAAGGGAGGTGAAACTCCCAAGGAATGCCCTTGTTGGGGAGCGTGGCACTGTGTATTCTCAGAAGTGCCATGGTTACTATCAGTAGATTCTGGAACTCCAATGCGGATCAGCTGTTTCCTGGTGAGTCCTGGTATAGCAGACTTAGTAATATACAGACAGGTGTTACCTGGATTTATATTCTGGATATCTGATCAAAGGCATTCCCAGAATTCTTTTACCACAAAGGGACAACTGTTAAGACAATTATCCTAGAGTCTGTGAACATATGCTGATGGGGCCAACTTTGGGCCAGCAGAAGACAACTGCCCAGTGTTTGATGAACTGTGTGACCCTGGGGCTTGGTCCTTCATCAGGAATGTCCCAATTAAGAGAGGAAGGGTGGCAACTCTGCACTGAGATCCATCAGTTATGTATGTGTATTGTCATCCTGGAAGTGTATGTGTGCTTCCCAGTGCCATGCATTCAACGAATCCCAAAGAATTCCTAAGGAAACTGTCTGGGGGAGTGGTAACATTTTCCACCACCACAGTATCTTTCAATGGACTAAACACAGAAGGGGCCACCATTCTGCATACGACATGTGCCACAGGACCAAGATTTGGCTCCATGATATCACATGGACATATCAGTAGGTGTCTTCACTTGGTGGGGTACCATTTCCCAGGCCAAAGGCCTAACAGTCAGCTCAACAAAGGTAACATGCTCAGTGTTTATGAAGAGTGTCCATTTTCAGGAGATCCCAGTACATGACGACAACTACAGTTCTAATGGCATATGGTGTAGGGCCTAGGGCAGGTACATATGGGTAACTCCAGGAGGCATGAGAGGTCACTAAAGCCTCTACAGGGAAGGTGACTTGAAAGACTCTAACAGGAGCCCTGGCTAGTGTGGCTCAGTTGGCTGTTGTTCTGCAAAGCAAAAAGTGGCTGGTTTGATTCCTGGTCAGGGCAAATGCTTCGGTTGCCAGTTTGGGTATGTACAATAGGCAACTAATTGATCTTTCTCACATTGATGTTTCTCTCCTTCTCTTCCTCCTTCCCTTCCCCTCTCTCTTAAAAAACAAAAGCCAAACAAAACAAAAGGCACTAACAGAAGCGGCTGTTTATGGCAATTTAAATGATCTAGAGCCTTCTGTCATAGGGGTACACACAGGTGGGCCAATTTGCCAGTAACAGCACAAACAGGTTCAAGTAAAACTCGTAAACAAGGAAGGTTGCCTCCCCAACACCAAAAGCATGGAGCAGCTGTCTGCTTACCAAATCAGGGACTTAACCAGGTATTGGGGCCTTAAGTTATGTTGGGTCAATGGCCCACCCACTTTTCGCAAGCTCCCTTTTTCAGTATTTGTATGTACTGAATGAATGTGAAATAAATGTCCTAGGAGAGGAATGTCATGAGCATGTCACACCCATGATCCTGGGGCAAAGTTGATGTACTTCAGATCCTGCCTGCAGCAACCCTGGGATGGCAAGGTAACTGAGGCTTCCCAAGAGGAACCAGATAAAGGTGTATCATGTCCCTTAAGAGGTGAAGGCCAACTGCAGCTGAGAGGCTGTTCAAATTGGCACTGAACAGACCAGACTCTAGCCAAATCTCTGATAGTGGGACATTTACCGGTAGAAGGAGTAATTTCCTTCCATAATTTCTTTCCTGTGTGTACGTTTGTCTACTGCTACCACAGCCTCAAGGTTATAGGAATCCACTGTGAGGTGTCATTCATTCTTTCCAGGTTCAAGAGCAGACCAAATAAGGCTGCTAAAAGAGAAGCATTGGGGATAAACACTTCTTCCTAAATAGGATTCTTACAATGGTTTTTGATCCCTCAAGGTCCTGTTTAGTGTATTATGAAATGGGCCATATTAACAAATTAATATTAGTTGGGGGACAAAATAAACAAATAACAGACTCATAGAAACAAAAAACTAACAGCTGTCCAAAGGGAAAGGGGGAGAGGGAGGGGGGTGAAAGAGGTGAATGGATTAAGCAACAAATCAGTAGTTACAGAAGAGTCACAGAGATTACAGCATAGGAAATATAGTCAATAAAATGGTGAAAATCATATATGGGGTCAGGTGGCTGCTTGAAGCATCAGGGAGGGGGAGGAGACCACTCTGTAAAGTACATGATTTTCTAACCACTTTACTGTACATTAAACTAATTCAGAATAATGTTAAATGTAAACTGGATTTTTATATTTAAAATATTAGTTGTGGATAAGTTCTGTGGCATCTACTTTGTCACGCCAATTGAAAGTGGTAAAGACTTAATTTTAACTTATGAATCACAAGTTCAAAGCTTTCCCGAATGTTGGGGATTGCCCTGCCTGGTTTCAGAAGCTGTAACCCCCCATGCCAAGGCTGAGTGAGGAGCGACCTTGGGACCATAAGCCACTAAGGAGACAAAGCTTATCTCCTTGGCAGGGACACTGCCTCTGCTCTTTTACTTCATCCTGTCTGGCCCCCAATGCTTGATCGGTTAGCCAATGACAGGTGAGATTCCTCAAGGGAGGGACGATCTAAGACAGGCACGATCATGAGGGGTCTTCAGGGAAGGACTTGGGGGCTATAGTAAAAGGGGGTGATGGACCCTCACCCTTCAGCCTTGACATAGCCTGAGTCCTCATTCTTCCTGCAAGAAGTCCCCTAATCTCTTGGCTGCCTTACTTTCCCTGCCTGACTTAAGCCTGAAACAATGACAGAGGGCAGTGTAGCCCTGTGCTGGAAAGGGCAGGTTCCCTTGGGCGATCAGGCCTAAGAAAGAATACATAAAATCCTGTGAAACCTGCTTTGCTAAGAATGCTCTCAATTTTCTGATAAGGTTCTGAGCAGGATATAAGTTTGTTTCCCAAAGTTTTACAGCTCTTTAGCTATCTGACCCTGACTCAGAATAAGCCCTCGTAGTTCTTTATATGTTATCTACTGTTTGATCCTTACTGCCTGACAATGATTAATGAGCTCTACCTGTATTCCTGTGTAAAATGAACCTAATAAAAGCCATTGAGGAACAGGCTCCTGTCCCTTCTCCTTTGAGAGATCGGCCACCTTTCCTCCCCAAGCAGATCATGTCTTCGTAGACTTATTCTCATCCACAGCAGACAGGGGGCTCTGTGGGCAAAGCATCCCCATACCCAAGGGGTATTTTGGACAGTGGGCGACATGACTGTAAGGAGTTTGGGCAGGGTGAGAGTTCTGCTGAGGCACAGTATACCTATTTGTCGTCAGTGTTGCACAGAGAAATTTCCCTAAGATGATAAGGCGAATTGCTTAAATTTAGTGGGATCCCCAGGTATACCTGTAAAAAGACATCTAGTTTGATTAATTACATAAAGCTTTGTGAACCAATCTATGGGAGATTACTATTATTTCAAACCAATGTTGCAGAGAACCAAAAACCCAACAAAGACCTTTTTTCTGTTATGTTAAATTCTTTCAGTATATTTTGCATTTACAATCAGGTCAAATTGTGGACCTTTGTTTTAGTACCTTTCCCCCACTCTGTTCCCCAACCCCCCATCCTGCCTGCTTCATATTTTAGGTCACTGGATATACTTTGGAGGGGGATGTCCTGTTTATCCTGGTATTTGTAACAGTCACTCCTCCAGAAGGCCTCAGGTCATTGCCATCAGGGTTACAAGCCTCATAGAGTTTGGATGCTTAATGGAGTTTAAGTATCCTGGGCTTAAAGTGGTTGAGGCGAATCCCTTGGCTGTGCCACATAACCTTGGCTGTGAGGTTATGCGTATCATCTTCCACAACTCAGAGGGCCAGGATCTGTGTTGCAGTACAGACAGGAGCAGCAACAGCTGCGTTACCTAAGGGTCCCAGTGAGCCCTCTGATATTAGGAGAGTGGACTCGGCCCACTCTGAAAAATTGCTCTTTAAAGAGTATGGGCCCACCTTATTCACAGGGCAGTGTTATCCTCATACTCTGCTAATTCCCCCTCTAATTTGGAGGACCCCAGACTCACTCACATCATCACTCTAAACACACAGCAGGGTTCCAGCCAAGATATCAAACCAAGCCCACTATAAGGAGGGTCAGATACTCCTGCTCCCAAAGTTTGAGCAATTACCACAACTCTCAACTCCGAGTCTTCTATATACAACCCAGGCTTGGTGGGTCAACAATGTGTCACAGGGCAGCACAGAGCACAGGGGCGGCTCCCAGCAGGCAGCCAGTCACAGAGCAGGACCTCCAGGAGGAAAAGGAGTGCTAAGGCTTTGGTTTTCTGTAGTCAAACATCAAACTTGTGGACTTTGTTCACTCATTACAAGAATAAACACAGGCAAGAAAAAAACTGGCATCAGTACTGGCTTGTTTTCATATAAAGAAACACTAAGAGGATGACTAAGAAGTGATCACCGCTGGTTATCTGAGGGAGGACGGAGCCAGGGCCCAGGAGTGGGGCAGGGTGAGGGCAGGGAGGCTTCCGGGGTTCAAGTCCTAGCTTAGGAATTTTTACACCTTCCCATTCTTTATTTATCTAAAATGAGGGAGGAAATTTAGACACACTATACTTTCCTATACTTAGTCATTATTTTTAATTCACTTTTACCCTTTAGAGTTAATTTAATTTTAACTTCTGCATAGAAAACTACTCCAAGATTTAAGACCATAATTACAAATCTCTAGCTAAAAGGACAAGGGGCATACCCGTTTGTCCCTCCACTATACATGAAATGGGACATTTTCAGAAATGAGTAGCATATATTATGATGTATTAGGGGATTTCAATTAAGCCCTGAAAAGGACTAGGAATTACACAGATTTACATAAAATTGGGGGTGTTTTCTTTATAACAATAAAAAGAGAAATCTAATTGCCTTTTCCTCCCATCCATTAAAATAAATTAAGAGTAGTATTCCCTTTTAAATGTCAAAGTTCTCTAGGGACATGCACAAACAATCCTGACCTAAATTTGAAAACAGCAACTTAAAACTTAAAAGCATCCATCTCCTATCTCTGAATCAACCTACATTTTATTTCACTTTTTTAAGTAGGTCTATTTAGGAGTCAGAGGTTCAAGGCCTCTATAGAAGCCACAGGGATCAGCTGAGGCTTACACAGGACGAGGGCTGGGACAGGACCCGCTCTGTCTTTCTGGGTGAGAAGGGAAGTGGAGATGGGCAGTAACCCTGCCGTGCCTGTGCTCCAGGAAGAGGGGATGGGAAAGAGGGAAAGAGCTGCCAGTGTGTGTGCGGTTCTCTGGGGGTTAAGACCTGGGGCCCACCTCGCAGGGAGAGTTTTCTGAAATGTGGAGTCATTTGAGTTCAGTTAAAGCCAAGGTGGGGAGCTCCTACCATTCATGAGATCCAGACAAGAATTAACTACATTTTAAAACCCTAAGTACCCATGGGAACTAGAATGCAAGGGCTGCAATATTCAATGGAAAAAGGAATCCAAGAAAGGAAGCATAAATACTGGAATCAAAAAACATAAGCAGTCTGCTTTTCTACATTTCAAAAGGAAACCCACATTCATAATGTTTAACATATTCCCAGACTTAAGATCTAAATATTCCCAGCTGACAACTTCTAGAGTGGGTCAGCCCCGCGGCGGGGGGGGGGCGGGGGGGGCGGTGCAGGGAGGGACACCAGAGCAGCCCCAGTAGTCAATTCCGAGCTCAACTCACCCTCCCCTCTCCAGTAGGCATGGCAGCACTCCCTCCCAAGGCGTAAATTCTCGCAAGTGAGGGAAATCTCAGCCTGATCTAGTTTAACTCTGACCCAAATGAACCCCCAAATTAACAAATAATTTTGTCAACAAGACAGAACCCTGACCTGTTTAACAGACTTCTCCAAATGTACAAATTACACTCTGAGTGCACCTACACTGTGGATGCAAAACTCAAACATAAGTCTAAGAAACATCTGGGCCTAGAAAACCATAACCACAAACTAGGAAGGAGCATTGGGGACCCCCAACCCCCATGTGCATGTGTAGGAGGGTGCAGCCAGGGGACCCCCAAAAGAAGGATTTATAATGGGGTCCAGAACTCAGTGTGTCCAGGAAATAGTAAAAACATGGGATGTCCTCACCCTCACAAGTCTGAGCTGAGGAGTGGGATACACGGAACAAGGCCATTGAGTTGTTTTGCATAGCAACAGTTTTGCAGCTAACCTCTGGCATGGTCATGTAACATATCTATAACCTTTAACTGGTTTCATAGATATGTTAAATTGCTGTGGCCATGCTTTGAACCAGGGAGAAGGGAGTGACTCCCACCCAAGATGTAACTGGGAGGCAACTCCCCTTGTTTACAGCACCTGCGTGAGATCTTGGAGATGACTGTCTCCATGCCATGGGGCCACACCTGCCCAGACTCACTACGGCAGCCCAGTACAGCTGGAAGGATACGGGAGTGCTGGCAAGTGTAGCCAGTTGTGGGAGGAGTTGGAAATGGGGTTGCAGAGGAAGACTGATGTGGGGATTTAAACCCAGACACGGCAGCCATAGAGAAGAGAGCCATGCGGCTTTGGCCAGAGTCAGGATCCCTGCAGCCATGGGAAGATCACCATGTGGCTTTAGCAGAAAACCATGTGGTTTTGGCAGAGTGGCAATGCTTCCCCCCCCGCCCCCGCAGCTTTTATGGGGGGACCCCTGCAGTGTTGGTGAGAGTGAGGACCCCATGGCATGGCTTTGGGGTGCTCCCTTTGGCCATGTGGCTTAGGAAGCAGGAGTGACTTTGCCTGGAAGGAAAAGGAGAAAGGACATTTACCAATGGGCCATGAAAAGGTGCCACATGACTTTGGATTAGTTGGAGATCCTGGCAACACAGCTGATGGTGCTGGGAACTGAGGGAGGCCTACCAGCTGAGCACATATTACTGGGAAGAACCGGGAGGCTGCCTGAGCCATGGACTTCTATTTCTTCTCCTGAGATATGGTACCCCAGACCAGGCAAAGCGGGAAAGGAAGTACTGTGTGTGTTTTAAGGGACTTTGGGATTTTGATGAAGACATTAAGTCATTACTCTTAAGTCTGTATAACTTGAATAAATAATTCCTTTCCTTTTCACCAATCTCTGACATGGAGAGCTATAATTCTCTGGCGATGGGAAAGGCAAACCTAGTACAGGGCGACCCCCTTCCCTGGCAGCCAATCAGGGAAAATCATGGGAGACCACATGTGCAGTAGCTTTCAAGTAATACAACTACTTGTACATGTGCAGTAAAATCTTGCCAAAACTAGCCAGGAAGGATCCTCCCTATAAGAATAGAGTCCCTCCAGCCCATGAGGTCAATCTCTGCTTGGAGTTGGCCTGCTCTCATGTTCCCTGCTATAAACTCTGGGTGTTTGCTTCAATTCTTTGTCCTGATCACCAAGAACCTGGTTACCTGTGACACATGTACACCCCAGCTTCCCAGGGCTATAGCTTCCCAGCGTACAGGCTTCTTCCACAGTGAATGTGAGCAGATAGGACAGCTGCAGGCGGAGGCTCCCCAGGAAGATCCACTGGGTCTTCAAGAACTAACCTTTAGCTTGTGTTCCACAACGGAGGTACTTGAAGCATTATTGACACTTAATATTGACACTGTGGACAAAAAGGGGGCCACACACTAAACCTGACAAGCTCAGGGGAGGCCTCGATGGTGGCCTTACAAATTCAGAGACCTAAAGTAAGGACATAGGATGGTCTGAGGTTAAAACTTTTTAACTAAAAGCAGGCCATGGGAGGTAGTCAAGTCCCAGGCCCGAATCTTCCCTGACAAAAGTCAATCTTTACCTTAACTGAGCCTGTCTATTGTGTTTTTTGCACCTAAGATAACAGAGCTTTGGAATGTCAGGGTGATTTTCTTCCCCAGCCCCAGCTTACTACGCCAGAGCAGAGACCACAAAACCCCTCATTGTTATTGTTATCATGTTAAATTAAGTGTTAACTATCCCGTATCCATGTATGTAAAAGAAATTTGTGTCTGTTTTTTCACTTTTTAGCCAATCCACACAATCCCTCTCCAACCCCACTGCTTTGCTTCCCCCTTCCCTCAACCTACCACCCATGTATTTCAAGTAATCCTTTACTCTCCAGATTTTGTTCCTGGCAATTGTCCTCAGTTTGGCTCAAATAAACTCATAAAACTTCTCTACAGGTTTAAACGTTTCTTACATTGACAACACAAATCCGGTTTTTGAGCAGTTTAGCAAAATCCCTTAAACCCAGTGTTTACGTGGAAAGAAGGGAAGAAAAGTGTATAGCATTTTTACCAGTTCCACCAGAAAACCATAAATATCTGTTCCTTTCACATAAACAGATGTCAAACAAACAAACAAACTCAAACCATAATAACAAAAGAAAAGTAGATATTAGCTAATCATTATTTGTATGGCAAGAAACTGGTTTTAATCACACTTGAACATTTCTGGTTTGTAAGTCTGACCCCTGGAATTTCATTAGAAAACAACCAAAAGTAAGGGAGAGGCCTGAGAAACTTACCACAACAGCCCCAGAAAAGAGTGAAAAATCAGAATTCTTAACAAATAAAATGTAGTACAGGAATATCTTATTTTTCTCATATTGACACCTTTATTTCCTGTTTGGAAGTATTTTAAATTGTCTTTAAAGTTCTATAGACTAAATACATTTGCCCTTACTGAAAAACAGAGACTTAATAATTTTTTTTTTTTTTTTGGTGACAAATTCAGGGAAGGGGTAGTGCTGACAGGAGAGAACACCCAGGAAATTTCCAAAGAGGAACCTCCACCCAAAGGACTTCCATAGGATGTCGGTGCCCAGGGAACATCCTGGGCGGTTAGGCACAAGGATTTCATGGAAAGTAGTTTTGGGGGTTTCCTTTTCCTCTCATGTAAAATATCCACAGACAAATAGAATCTTTAAAAAATGAGCCATTCATGCCTCCTGGGGAAAATAATAGTCAAAATACTTGCTTTGTTTGAAATGCACCACGGAGAACAAACATTTGACAGTGAAGTGAATCGCAGAGAAATTGGTGTTTGGGAAGGAGAGGATCTCACATTCAGGGATTTATTGCCAGTCTAAGGAAGAACTAGGCTGGTGGGGGGGGGGGGCGGGCAGGGTCGTGAATTTCAGACCCGGCTTCTCCAACATTTGGAAACCTTAGGAGAAAATAGGTACTACTGAAGTGAAAATAGGGACCGTTAACCCCACAGTTAATCCCACATACGAATTCCCAAAGACCGAGTAAATTATTGTCCCGATGACCCTCCCACCGCACCCTCTCGGGAGACACCGGGCTGTGTGCGCAGAACTGCGCAGAGCTGCCCACAGAGGCGCCGGGGTCTAAGTCGCCGCGCAGTGACGCGACTGGACGCCCGGGGACCCGGCTGTCCGCCCAGCCCCCACGCAGCGAGCTGGAGGGGACTGCGGTCCTGCCGCGGCCCGGGGGGAGTCGGGTCCGCAGACTCCGGATTTGACCGCCGGGAGGCCGTCCAGCAAACGGTTCCAACCAGTCCCACGTCCTGGTCTCCAGACCAGGACCCCGCATACTCACCATTTCTGGGTTTCCTGGGTCTCTCTGAGGTCTTCCCACGACACCCATGCCAGCGCAGATTACACCAGGACAGAGGATGAGGGAGACCCATCAGGAACACGAGATTAGCAAACCCCAGGAAAGCTGGAGCAAGAACCCACACGCCGCTTTGTACCTCACCCCACCCACCTGCCCCAGCGGCACCCTTGATTGGACACTTCTCTAGGCCCCGCCCCCTCATTCCTGATTGACAACAGGCGGGAGGACGCTAAACTCTTGCAAACCAGCTGGAGCTCCTCCAAACCTCACCAGGCCTGGTATATTTGCATTCAAATACAAACTTTTCCGGGGTTAGGGCTGACCGTGCCCAGCATTTTGCAAACACTTGGGCACAGAAGTGCGCAAGGAATTTCTGATTGAGTTTCTAAGTGGATCAAGTACAGAACACAAGGGTGACGTTTCAGCAGGACAGGAACACTAGAACAAGAGGGTCTTATGTCCTCTAGGGGTCAAGGGCTTAACCTAACACTGGGAGTCCACTTAATGAAACTGCGACTCTTGTCTAGAAACATAGACAATGAAGTGTGACTTCATCGTCTTTAATAAAGTCTGGCTCCATTTCAATCTCTGTTGCCTCCCAGCCTTGAACCTTCCACCCATCCCATCCCCACTCATTTTATCCTTAAGAGAAAGAACCCCAGAGCACTTGGCTGTGGCGGGAAGTTGGAAGCCCATGGTCCTGAGTGCAAGGATTCTTCTCAGAATGTGAAGTGTGTTCATTACATACTCAGGTGTACATTTTACACTGCAAGGAAATTCAATTTAGATTAGTTTTTGCTTGTGTCCCTAGAGAATTTTGAAATGTAAATTACCAGAATTTCCCCAGGATGATTAATTCCGATTTTAATAATATAAAAAATTAAATTGTGTGTAAATATGAGATAAACCTGAAAACGTTTTCCCCACCAGTTTTACTGATGTGTAAATGACTAACAAAATTGCATTTCAGTATTACCACATGACAATTTGATATATCGTATAGCAACTAAATTTGCTGAGAGAGTGTGTCTTAAGCATTATCACCACATACACACACACAAAGGTAACTGCGAAAATGTGTTAAACTGAGAACTCTTTTTTTTTTTTTAACCTAAAAAGTCTTATTTGCCTGGGAGATAGGATTGCAAAACCCCTTTGCACTGCAGAACAATGCATTTATTTATTTATTTGAGAACAGTTTTATTGAGATGTAATCCACATACTGTACAGTGCACTCCATTAAAGCACACATTTTACAGGTATCCAACATAATTGTAGATACATGCATTCATCACTCCAGCAAATGTGAACATCATCACCTCAAAAAGAAAGTCCTCTGCCCTTCAGCTACCACTCCCAGTCTTCCCGGCTTCCTCCTCCATTCTCCAGCTCTAGGCAACCAGTAATCTATTTTCTCTCCCTAGATTTTCCTATTCTGGTCTGGCATATAAATGGAATTATGTAATATGTGCTCTTTGTGATTGACTTCAGTCACACAGCATACTTTTTTCAAGGGGTAATTGTGTTGTAGCCTGTATTAGTACTTCTGTTAAATAAAAGAAATCAGAGGCCCAAAGTGGAGTCATTTGCTCTCAGGACAGCAAAGACTTCATTGCAGTTTCATCTCCTTCCAGGAATGTGACTTTAAATCAGTTAGCCTGCAATTTCCTGACCAACACTAGCCCAGTAAGACCCCTGCCTCAGTTCCCTTCGAAGAGAGTTGACCTTACCTGAAACAATCCTTTCTTTTCTTTTTTTCCCCCCTGCTCAGTTTCTGTCTCTAAAAGCTTTCTTTATTGTACAGCCCCTCAGAGGACCTTTCTGTCTACTACAGAATGGGATGCTGACTATTCATTTATCATTTAACAATAGCAATTAGATCTTTAAATTGATTTGGTTGATTTTTTTTTGCTCTTTAACACTTGCCTTAAAATTTTTATTTTAATTTTGATGATATACACATACCATAAAATCTACATTTTCATCATTTTTTAAGTGGGTGGAACTAACCCAAAGAGTCTGGAACAGCTAGGGAGCGAGACAGACTGAGCAACCCATGGTTTCAGTGCAGGGAAATAAAGCCTCAAACCTCTGATTGAAAACACCTGTAGGGGGCTGAGGCGGCAGCAGGAGAAAATCCCAGCCTCCCAGGAGAGTTCATTGGCTAGACCCACAGGGTCCTAGAACGTACACAAACCCACCCATCTGGGAATCAGCACCAGAAGGGCTCAGGTTGATTGTAGGTAGTGGAGGAAATGACTGAAAACTGGCAGAGCGTGGAGCAAGTGGCATTGTTCCCTCTCAGACCCCACCCCCACTTACAGCATCACAACGTAGCCATGTGTGTTGCCCTGCCCTGGGGTAAGGCTCCACTGCTTACTATGTAACAGGCATGCAGAGACAAGAAAATAATGGCCCAATGAACAAACAGATCAAAGCTCCAGAAAAAATACAACTAAGCGATGAAGAGATAGCCAACCTGTCAGATGCACAGTTCAAAACCCTGGTAATCAGGATGCTCACAGAATTGGTTGAATATGGTCACAAGTTAGATGAAAAAATGAAGGCTATACTAAGTGAAATAAAGGAAAATGTACAGGGAACCAATAGTGATGGGAAGGAAACCAGGACTCAAATCAATGGTGTGGACTAGAAGGAAGAAAGAAACATTTCTTCAGAATGAAGAAACAAGAATTCAGAAAAAATGAGGAGAGGCTTAGGAACCTCCAGGACATCTTTAAATGTTCCAACATACAAATCACATGGGTGCCAGAAAGAGAAGAGGAAGAGCAAGAAATTGAAAACTTATTTGAACAAATAATAAAGGAGAACTTCCCCAATCTGGCAAAGGAAATAGACTTCCAGGAAGTCCAGGAAGTTCAGAGAATCCCAAAGAAGTTGGACCCAAAGAGGAACACACCAAGGCACATCATAATTACATTAGCCAAGATTAGAGATAAGGAGAGAATCTTAAAAACAGCAAGAGAAAAGGAGACAGTTACCTACAAAGGAGTTTCCATAAGACTGTCAGCTGATTTCTCAAAAGAAATCTTACAGGCAAGAAGGGGCTGGAAAGAAGTATTCAAAGTCATGAAAGGTAAGCACCTACATCCAAGATTGCTCTATCCTGCAAAGTTATCATTTAGAATGGGAGAGCAGATAAAGTGCTTCTCAGATAAAGTCAAATCAAAGGAGTTCATCATCACTAAGCTCTTATTACATGAAATGTTAAAGGGACTTGTCTAAGAAAAAGAAGATCAAAAATATGAATAGTAAAATGACAACAAACTCACAGTTATTAACAACCACACCTGAAATGAAAACAAAAACAAAAACAAACTTAGCAGACAATTAGAACAGGAACAGAATCACAGAAATGGAGATCAAATGGAGGGTTATCAGCAGGGGAGTAGTAGGGGGAGAGAGGGGGAAAAGGTCCAGGGAATAAGAAGCATAAATGGTAGGTACAAAATAGACAGGGGAGGTTAAGTATAGTATGGGAAATGTAGAAGCCAAAGAACTTATATGTATGACCCATGGACATGAAATAAAGGGGGGGGGGAATGTGGGTGGGAGAGGGTGTGCAGGGTGGAGGGAAATAAAGGGGAGAAAATGGGACAACTGTAATAGCGTAATCAATAAAATATGTTAAAAAAGAGTCTGGAGGTTTTGGTTGGAAATATATGATAAATATATATTCAAAGGTTTTAGAGTTTGCAAACTTGAAATACAGCCAGGCAAAAAAAAAACAGGAAATGTTCCAAAGAAGAAAGAAAAGTTAAGATTTCTTTGAATAAAACCATTTGCTTTTTTTAAAAGAGAAGACTTGTCTTGTTTTTACTTCAATTCTATTTTTATTATTTATTTTTTCCTTCTATTTTTCACTTACAGTCAACATTCAATCAGTTGACCATAGAAGTATGGGTTTATTTCTCAAATCTCAATCTGTTCCGCAGCCCATAGGTCTATTTTTGTGTCAGTACCACACTCTCATGGCTACTGTTGCATATTACAAAAATTTTGAAGTCAGGAAATGTAGTCCTACCATTTTGTTTTTCTTTTTTCAAGATTGCTTGGCTATTCGGGTTCCCTTTCAAGTCTGTATAATTTTATAAAACAGCTTGAGAATTTGTATAAAGGCATACACTGAGGGCGTGATAGGGATTGTGTTGATTTTCTAGATCATCTGGAAAATAGTGCCATTTCAACAATGTTAAGTTTTCTGATCCATGAAATTGGGTTATTTCCTCTTCTATTAAATAATTTCTTTAGTATATGTTTTATAATTTTCAGAGTATTCATTTGGTACTTCTTTTGTTAAATTTATTCCTAAGAATTTTATTCCTTTTGATTTTATTGTAAATGCATTTCCTTTATCATTCTGTTCACTAAAAGTGTATACAATTTATTTTTATACTTTGTTCTTATATCCCACAAACTGGCTGAACTTAATTACCAGTTCCAATAGTGTTTTCAGTGGGTTCTTTAGAGTTTTCTATATACAATATATCTCATCTGGAAGTAAAGATAGCTTTACATCTTCCTAATCAGTCTGCATGCGTTTTTATCCCTTTTCTTGCCTAACAGTTCTGGCTCAAATTTCTAGTAAGTTGTTGAATGGAGTGACAGGTGTAGACAATCATTTATTCCTATCTTCGGGGTGAAATACTCAGTCTTTCACCATTAAATGTAATATTCATTGTGAGTTTTCATATTCAGTATAAGGTTTGAAATTTTCTTCTGTTCTGGGTATGCTGAGTGTTTTAATAATGAAAGGGTGGATTTTGTTAATTCTTTTCTTTGAGTCTATTAAGATGATCTTCCTACTTCTGCTTTTTTACTCTATTGATCTCATTTTATATATTTATGGATTTTGAGATGTTAACCCAAACTTTTATCCTTGGGATTAATCTCACTTGGTTGTGGTGTATAATTCTTTGAATATGCTGCTGAATAGGGTTTGCTAGTATTTTTTGAGTTTTTTAAAGGTCCATATTCACAAAGAAAATAGGCGTGTAGTTAGTTTCTGTGATGCACTTGTTAGTTTTGGTATCAGAGTGGTAGTGGCCTCACAAAGTGAGTGAGAAGTATTTTCTCCATTGTATTATTTAGAAGAGTTTGTGAAGAATTGGTAAAAAATCCTTTATAAGTTTTGGAGAATTCTCTGTTAAAGTCATCTGGGCCTAGACTTACTTTATGGGTACATTTTTGCTGTTTTTTTTTTTTTTTTCTAATTCAACCACTTCACTTTTTATAGTTCTATTCAGATTTTTCATTTATTCTTGTTATTTTCTGTAGTTCATGACTTTTGAGAAGGTTATGCATTATTTGTATTCTAACTTTTTGTCATATGGTTCTACCTTAAATTCCTTTGTAATTTTAACTAAAGCTGCCCTACTTTGAGCACATCATGAGAAGGCAAGATTGTTTAGAAAAGACAATAATGATGGAAAAAACAAAAGGCAGTAGGAAAAGAGGAGGGCAAGCTATGAGATGGATTGACTCCATAAAAGAAGCCGTAGACATGAATCTACGGGAGCTGAGCCAGTCTGCGGAGGACAGAACACTGTGGACATCACTCACGGGGTTATCAGAAGTCAGAGACTCAACGCCATGTAATACACAATGTTAGTGGTAATATCCCCCTTTCTTTCTGATTCTATGAGTGTGACTCTTTTTCTTTTTTCTCTAGATCAATCAAGCTAACAATTTGCCAATTTTGTTAAATTTTCCATAAAACCCACTTTTGGTTTCATTGATCTTCCTTATGATTTTTCTATTCCCTACTTCATTCATTTCAGCTCTAATTTTTTAAATTTCCTTTTTCCTTTGGTTTGGGTTTGATACCTCATTTTTTATATCTGCTAGGTTGAACAGTTAGGTTAGTGATTTGATAGATTTCTTCTTTGCTAGTAGAGGCATTAATGACTGTACATTCTGTCTATTTTTGTTTTAGATGCAGCCACAAACTTTGACCCTTTTGGCGTGATATTATGTCCCTCAATATCTCTAGTACTATTGTTTCTTTTCAAGTCTATTTTGCAGGTATTTGTATAATTTCTCTGGTTTTCATGTGGGTGCTGCTTAAAAAGATGTATCTATTCTCATGCTCTTACTTTCAATCTATGTGTATCTTTGAATCTGTAGTGTGCTATTCACTGCAAATATTTAGATCATGATTTGTTTTATTAATCTGGTGACAATCTCATCCTCCTGTTTGGATTACATAATCTATTCACATTCAGTGTTAGAGACTAGCTGCAATTACACCTGTCATTTCACGGTTTTTGTTCCCTAAGGGATTTCTTTTTTTTAAGTATATTTTATTGACTATGCTATTACAGTTGTCTCATTTTTTTCCCCACAGTTTATCCCTTTCCACCCTGTATTCCCATTCCCTCCAGCATTTCCCTCCTTAGTTTATGTCCATGGGTCATACATATAAGTTCTTTGGCTTATCTATTTCCTATACTATTCTTAACCTCCTCCTGTCTATTTTGTACCTACTAATTATGCTTCTTATTTCCTGGACCTTTTCCTCCAATATCCCCCCTCCCCTCCCTACTGATATCCCTCCATTTGATCTCCATTTGTGTGATTCTGTTCCTGTTCAAGTGGTTTGCTTACTTTGCTTTTGTTTTTGGTTCAGTTGTGGATAGTTGTGAGTTTGTTGTCTTTTTACTGTCCATAGTTTTGAGCTTTTTCTTTTCCTTAGACAAGTCCCTTTAACATTTCATATAATAAGGGTTTGGTGATGATGAACTCCTTCAACTTGACCTTACCTGGGAAGCATTTTATCTGCTCTCCCATTCTAAATGATAACTGCTGGATAGAGTAATCTTGGATGTAGGTCCTTGCCTCTCATGACTTTGAATACTTCTTTCCAGCCCCTTCTTGCCTGTAAGGTTTCTTTTGGGAAATCAGCTGACAGTCTTATGGAAACTCCTTTGTAGGTAACTGTCTCCTTTTCTCTTGTTGCTTTTAAGATTCTCTCCTTATCTCTAATCTTGGGTAATGTAATTATGATGTGTCTTGGTATGTTCCTCCTTGGGTCCAACTTCTTTGGGACTCTCTGAGCTTCCTGGACTTGTATGTCTATTTCCTTTGCCAGATTGGGGAAGTTTTCTTTTATTATTTTTTCAAGTAAGTTTTCAATTTCTTGCTCTTCCCCTTCTGGCACCCCTATGATTGAGATGTTGGAATGTTTATTTTTATTTTTAAAAATATTTTATTTTTAAAGACAAGGGAAGGGAGGGAGAAAAAGAGGAAGAGGATCATCAGTGTGCAATTGCTTCTCATGTGCCCCCTACTGGGGACCTGGCCTGCAACCCAGGCATGTGCCCTGACTGGGAATTGAACTGTCAACCCTTTGGCTGGCACTCAGTCCACTGAGCCACACCAGCCAGGGCTGGATGTTGGCCTGTTTAAAGTTGTCCCAGAGGTTCCTAAGCCTCTCCTCATTTTTTTGAATTCCCGTTTCTTCATTCTGTTATGGTTGAATGTTTATTTCTTTCTTCTGTTCCAAATGATTGATTTGATTCCCAGTTTCCTTCCCTTCACTGTTGGTTCCCTATATATTTTTCTTTATTGCACTTTGTATAGCCTTCACTTCTTCCTTTATTTTGTGGCTGTACTCAGTCAGTTCTGTGAGCATCTTGATTACCAGTGTTTTGGTACCTCTGCATCTATTAGGTTGGCTATCTCCTCATCACTTAGTTCCTTTTCTGGAGTTTTGATCTGTTCTTTCATTTGGGCCATATTCTTTGTCTTGGCGCACCTGATACGTTGTAATGGATGGAGCCTTAGGTATTCACCAGGGTGGGGCAACCCACTTTGCTGCTTTGTGGTTCTGTATGTGGGGGAGGGATCAGAGAGGGAACAATGCTGCTTGCTGGGCTCTCACCCCACTTTCAAGAGACTGGCAGTTTCTTCCACAGCCACAACCCCCATAGATTTTTTAAAAAAGATTTTATTTATTTATTTTTAGAAGATGGGAAGGGAAGGAGAAAGAGAGGGGGAGAAACCACAATGTACGGTTGCCTTTCATGTGCTCCCCACTGGGGACTTGGCCCACAACCCGAGCATATGCCCTGGACTGGGAATTGAACCAGCAACCCTTTGGTTTGCAGGCCTGTGCTCAATCCACTGAGCTACACCAGCCAGGGCTCCCCATAGGTTTTTGTAGCCAGATTCTGAGATTCTGGCTTTTTGTAGCCCCAGATTCTGAGGCTTTAGCCAGCGCTGGAACCCTGGGTTGCATGGTCTGTCTTGCTCCCTAGTTGTTCCTCTCAGTTTATCTGCATGTGAATGTGAGACTGCTGGTCTACCAACCTCCACCTTGCCATGCATCTTCTCCACCTGGCTGCCTATCTCTGCCCCTCCTACCAGTCTGGATGAATGTTTCTTGTTTAGCCCCTTGGTTGTTGGACTTCCATACAGTTTGATTTTCTGGCAGTTCTGGTTGTTTATTGTTCTTGAATTGGTTGTTTCCTTCTTTTGGTTGTGCAAGGAGGCAAAGCTTTTCTCCCTATGCTTCCATCTTAGTTGGAACCCCCCCCAAGGGATTTTTTTATAAAAAATATTATTTTTCAATTACAGTTGACATTCAATATTATTTTATATTAGTTTTAGGTGTAAACATAGTGGTTAAACATTCATATAACTTATGAAATGATTCTTCAACAAGTCTAGTATCCACCTGACACCACACATAGTTAACACAATATTATTGACTATGTCCCCTATGCCGTACTTTACATCCCCATGACTGTTCTGTAACTACCCATCTGTATTTCTTAATCCCCTCACCTTTTTCTCCCAGACTCCCAATACCATGCCCCATCTGGTAACCATCAGTTTGTTCTCTGTGTCTGTGACTTTGTTTCTGTCTTCTTTTCTCCCCGGAATGGGTACCTTAAAAAAGAAATTATCTGTATTAATGTATAATTTACATCCAGTAAATTGCACATATTTTAAGTGTATGATCTGAGTTTTAACAATGTAATCATTTCTGTTACTCCATAAGGTTTACCCCCTCTCAGTCAACCTCCACTCCCATCCCAAGGCAACCCACTAATCTGCTTTCTGTCACTATAAATTCTACTTTTTTTTCTAGAGTTTCATATAAATGGAATTATCCGGTGTGCCAGTTATGGATTTACTGTCTTACCAAGTTGTAAAAGTGGAGTTTGGCCCTTTCAATATTTTTTTTTGGCTGGCTGACATGATGTTGACTTTGTCCAGTGGAGTTGGCGAGAGAGACATTGTGGGGAGGAAGGGTTCTGATTCCAGACCTGGTTCCCAGGACTGAAAGCTCCTGCCCGGCTCCTGCAGTGTGCACGCTTCTCCAGGGCTGGCAGTCAGCAGCAGCCTGCAGCCAGCACCCTCCCCGGGCACCCACCTCAGGGGTTTCCTAAATGAGTGCCTCTGATGAGACACCTTGTTGTGAACTGCTTTCCCCAGCACACTAAAGAAAGTCTGGCAATTTCCAGAGGGTGGATTTTCAGCAGGTTCCACAGGTTTAGCAACACAGAGACTCCACTTTGCCCTTTGGTGAGTCAGGGCCAAGTGTTCTCCGATGAGATCGGGGTCTCCGAGTCTTCCAAGAATGGCCTGGGACTGCTGTCTTTTTCAAGCTATCTTAGATCTTCAGGGTAGTGGCTGCTCCTTCTATCTGTTGCTTCTATATTCATTAGCATTCTCTTTATTTCTTAGTAGCCAATCCCTCTTACACCAATCTCCTGCTATAATTCGTAATTTTGTATATGAAGCATTCTCCCTTCTAGTTATCATGTGGGTTCAGTCTCCTGATTGGATCCTGACTAATACATACAGATCAGTAGATGCTCCCTGTATCTTCTTTCCTTCATGCAGCTTTTCTCTTGCAGCAAAACTTCTGTATGATTTATCCACATTGTTGCATGTGTCAGTCAGTAGTCCATCCCTTTTTATTGCTGAGTGTATTTCACTGAACATAAACCACAGTCTGTTTATCCACTCACCATGATAGACATTTGGGATGTTTCTTGTTTGGGGTGATTATGAATAAAGCTGCTATGAACATTCATGTATGATAGTTTATGTGGACATATTTTTTCGTTTTTATGAGAAAATACATGGGAGTAGAATTCTTGGATCATGTGGTAAGTGTATATTTCACTTTACAAGAAAACGTCCAATAGTTTTTTTCAGCCTGATTGTGCCATTTGCATTCTCATCAACAATGTATGAGGGTTGCCACTGCCAGTACCTGGTATTGTCAGTCTTCTACATTTTAGACAGAATGGCTTCGTTTGCATGCCTTTGCGAGGTTTCTCCTCTACCTGACATTCTCCCTCATTCAGTTTAACTCTTTGCTCTTGAACTGTTTGCTCTTGAACTGCCAGTGTTGTTTCTAGTGTGAGGCCCCACAACAGTCAGAAGCAGAGTGGAGCTTGAATCGGGCCAGTCTGCTCTCCCTCTCGAAGGCCATCCTCTTGTGCCTTCTGGGGAGCAGCAGTGGGCTCAGACCTCTTTCCCCACCCAGCTCTGAGAGGCAGTACGAGGGCTCCCAAGGGTCAACCCTGCCCTGGGAGCTCCAGGACAGTGGTGTGGGCAGTTCGTCCTTTCTGGGGGTGGGGTTGGGGTTGTGTGTGGCTGAAATGAATCTGTTTGTTCATTTATTTTATTTTTTAGATTCTACATATAAGTAAAATCAAATGGTATTTATCTTTTTCTGTCTGACTTAGTTCACTCATCATTAATACCTTCTAGGTCCATCTATATATTGTCACAAGTGGTAAGATTTCATTTTTAAATTTTTTTTCATTTTTTAAATTTTAATTGTTGTTCTTGTACAGTTATCTGTCTTTTACTCATGTCCCAGCCCACTGCCCCAACCCCTCCCCACCTCCCACCCATATCCACCCCCCCCTAGTTTTTGTCCATGTGTCTTTCATACTTGTTGCTCCAAAGATTTCATTTTTTAATGGCCAAGTCATATTCCATTTTATGTGTGTACCACTTCATCTTTATCCAGTTACTTACTGATGGGCACCTAGATCCCTTCCATGTCTTGGCTACTGTAAATAATGCTTCAGTGAACATAGGGGTGCATATATCTTTTCAACTTAGTGTTTTGGATTTCTTCAGGTAAATACCCAGAAGAGGGATTGCTGAGTCATAATGGAGTTCTACTTTAAATTTTTTTAGGACCCTGTATGCTGCTTTCCATAGTGGCTGCACCAATGTGCAGTCCCTCCAACAATGCAGTTTCTTTTCTCTGCATTCTCACCAACACTTGTTTTTCCTCGATTTATTGATAATAGCCATCCCGACACGTGTGAGGTGATATCTCATTGTCATTTTAATTTGCATCTCTCTGATGATCAGTATGATTAGTGATGTCCAGCATCTTTTCACATCTCTACTGGCCATTCTTATGTTCTCTTTGGGGAAATGTCTATTCAGGTCCTCTGCCCATTTTTTAATTAATTATTTTTTTAAGTTGTATGAGATTTTTAATAAATTTTGGCTATTAACTCCTTATCAGATGTGTCATTGGCAAATATCTTCTTTCAATGAGTAGGTTGTCTTTTCACTTTGTTGACGGGTTTTTTGCTGTGCAAAAACTGTTTAACTTGTTCTAAGCTTATTTGCTAATTTTGTCTTTTGTTTTCTTTGCCCAAGGAGATATATCACAAAAAATATTTCTAAGAGCAATGTCAGAGAGTTTACTGCCTATGGCTCCTTCTAGGAGTTTTAAAGGTTTTGGGTCTTATATTTAAGTCTTTAATCCATTTTGAGTTTATTCTTGTATGTGGTGTAAGAAAGCGGTCTAGTTTCATTTTTTTTTTTTTGGATGTATCTGTCCAGTTTTCCCAACAGCATTTATTCAGTGGACTGTTTTTACTACATTGTATATTGTTGCCTTCTTTGTCATGGATTAATGAACCACATAGGCATGGATTTATTTCTGGGTTCTCTATTCCTCCCCCTTCTGACTTCCTTTTGATTTTTTTTTTTTTTTTTTTTTTTTTTTTTTTGCTGAGATGTCACCTGTTAATTTTACTGCAGTTTCCTTTTAAGAGTTGAGTCATTTTCTAATTGCTTTCCCCTTCCTCACATTATGCTTACTACTTTCTTCTTTTGTGTGTGTTTTATCTTTTCTTAAAACACCAGGCATTTTAGATAATATGCTGTAATAACTTTGGGTACTGGGCCCTTACTTCTGGGGATTTTTGTTGTAATTTGCTAATTGGATTGTTCAGCAACTTTCTGGATTATTTCAGTGACGTCTTCTCTGGTTGAGAAGCTGGAGCTGGTGTATTAAATTCAGAGTAGCAGGATTATGACAGGTTGAATGTCAAAGCACAAAGCAGCCACATGGGCACATGGGGACATCTGAGCGCCCACTTTGTGAAAGTAAAGGCTCCAGGGTTATTCCGATTAAAGGTGCAGTGTCAGTATGAAACAGGGTAAAGCCCAGAGGGAGGCCCCAAATAGGGATTTGGAATGGGGTCCAGAACTCAAGATGTCCTGGAAATATTAGAAAGATATAGGATGTCCTTCCCCCTTCCCCCAAAGGTGTGAGTTGGGGGAAGGGACACATGGAGCAGGAACATGCAGGGCTGTTTTGTACAGCAACAGCTTTGCAGCTAACCTCTGGCATGGTCTTTTAACATATCTATAACCTTTAACTGGTTGCATAGATATGTTAAATAGCTGTGGCCATGCCTTGAGCCAGGGAGAACGAAGCGACTTCCACTCAAGATGTAACTGGGAGGCAGCTCTCCCTGGTTACAGTGCCTGGGTGAGAGCTTGGAGAAGATTGGCTCCATGACATGGGGCCACACCTGCCCAGACTCACAATGGCAGCCCAGTAAACTTGGAATAATACAGGAATGCTGGCAGGTGTAACTGATTGTAGGGGGAGTTGGAAATGGGGGTACAGAGGAATGTTGCCACGGGGATTTAAACCCAGACTCAGCAGCCATGCGGCAGAGGAAGAACCACATGGCTTTGGCCAGGGTGGGGACACCTGCAGCTTTGGTAGAAGAGGACCATGCAGCTTTGGGGTGCTCCCTTTGGGCACGTGGCCTAGGAAGCAGGAGAGACTTTGCCTGGAAGAAGAGTGCAAGGACTCTTGCCAGTAGGCCATGAGAAGGTGCCATATGACTGGATTAATTGGAGATCCTGCCTGATGGCAACATAACTGATGGTGCCAGGAGCCTGGCTCACAGACCTTCACTTTCCTGAGATACGGTACCCTAGTTTAGGGCAGAGGGAGAAGGAAGGAATGTGTGCATCTGTGGGTATCCTAAAAAACTTTGATACCTTAGTGAAGACATTAGGTCACTACTCTAAGTCTGTATAGCTTTAAATAAATATTTCCTTTCCTTTTCACAAACCTCTGGCATTGAGAGATGTCTTTCCTCTGGCTGCGGACAATGCAAACCTAGTGGGGGTTGGGTTACTTTCGGTATTGTACCCACCTAGTCCCCTGTTCTGTAACAAGTACATCCACACAAAAGAAGTGTGGTTACAAGATGTATTACTTGCGGATACCAGAAACAAAGGTGTGTGGGGGAGGCACAATGAATAGAAGGGAAAGCAGTCCTGACCTAAGTCATCAGTGAGCGGGAGGTAGAGAGCAGGGTAGCAAGCACCTATTACTTCTTAGATGTTTGGGGAGGGGTTATTTTAATCAGCGCCCCCCAAAGCAAAGTGGGAACTTGGGGTGGAAACCTAACCTCAGGTCTTCATCTAAGTGTGGAGACTCTGAGTGTGAGCAGGGTTGTCACACTGTGCTATACCTGGGCAGCGACGCAAAATAGCTCTTTTCTCATCACAGTCTGATCCGTGTTAAACACCATTTCAGAAATTGCTAGGGTGTGGTATAGGGGACTATTCTGCATGGCGTGGGAATGTAGCCCAGCTTCCACTTGGAAAGGCCAGTGGGAAGCGAGGTCCGGCACACAGGAGCCAGGCCCATGAATAGGATCTCCTGTGGGGAATCAGGTCCGTGTTGTACCTAGGCTGCTATAAAACTTGCTTTTGCTAAAACTCCCTCACCCTGTATTGAGGCAGCAAGTGCTTACTGCAACTTCCTAAAGCCTGAGCTAAACCTCCCAAGTATGGGTGTAACCAGTCCAACCACTTTTCCCTTTACATTTACAAATATCCTTCTTCTTTGATGTAATTAGCAACATCCTCTCCTTTGTTATCTGTAAAAGGTAACCACCTACAGCGAACCTGTGCACAGTAAATGAGGACCATGCTCCATATAATGTACCCAGAAAAAACAATAAAAACCTGTCCAGGCAGGGGTCGGGCCCTCTCTGTCACTTAGGGAGCAGCTGTGCCATCCGTTTTCTCCCTCCACAGGATTTCTGTAGTCTGTGTAAATTTGTTCATAGCTGCCACAACACACAAATCCTGCAGGCCAGGATCTGCATCAGTGTGGGAGGAAATAGAGGACAGAGATACCTAAAGTCCCTCCTTTCCCGTGATCACCAGTCAAGACTCCTCATAAAGATAAATTCATATACATGGTGCATTTTTACACTCGTTAACTCTTTTCTGTATATAATATGTGATGGTGAGTTTCAGGACTCCCGACCTCCCACTAACTTGAGTCACAGATGTTTGTGGTGTATTTTTGTTTTTAACATTATTTGAGAGGATTTTCAGATTTGTTTAATGCCAATTACGTTAAAATTAAAAAAAAATTAACATAATTGGTATTTTTTTCTACTATTCAGGCTGATATTGATATACCCGATTAAACCATGCAGTTCCACCCAGTTAGAGAACATTAAATTCATCAGCACTATTCTAATCCATCTTGAGTTTATTTTCTTTTTAAAAGAATTTTTTATTGGTTGAGTATCGCAAAGAGAAAAGTCGCTGGTTCAGTTCCTGGTCAGGCACATGCCTGGGCTGTGGGCCTGGTCCACAGCTGGGGTGCATGTGAGAGGCAACAGATTGATGCTTCTCTCACATATCAGTGTTTCACTCCCTCTCCTTCTCCCTCCCTTTCCCTATCTCTAAAAATAAATTTTAAAAAAATCTTAAAAAAAAAAAAGAAAAAGGACTTCTGGCCAAGATGGCGGCATAGGTGGACACACTGTGCCTCCTTTCACAACCAAGATTAAGGACAACAAAAATATAGAACCAACCCCCTCCCCCCCAACCAGAACAGATAGAGGATTGAATTGTATGGAAGTCCGACAACAATTCACCCAGACCGGTAAGAGGAGCAGAGTTGGTGGCTGGTGGAGAAAGGTCACGGCAGGAAGAAGCAGTAGCTGGTGGTCACGGGCGTACACGTGGCAGTTACTAAGTTCAGGGAGGCAACAAACAGACCAAGCGAGGCGCACAAGGCGACTGACTGCCGTCACACATTCATGTGCAGATAAACCAGGCAAAAACGAGCAGTGAGACAGACTGCCCAGTGCAGGGTCCCAGTGCCGGGAAATAGAGCCTAAAGGACACCAATTGAGAACACTTATGGGGGTTGGGGTGCCGGGAGGGAGTCCCAGCCTCACGGGAGAGTTTGTTGGAGAGACCCACAGGGTCCTAGAATGTGCACGAGCCTGCCCACATGGAAATCAGCACCAGAAGGGCCCAATTTGCTTGGGGAAAGTGGTGGAGGGGACTGGAGTCTGAGAGAGTGTGGAGTAAGTGCCATTGTTCCCTCTCAGACCTTACCCCCACATCCAGCGTCACAACCCAGCGACTGGGTTGCCCCGCCCTGGTGAACACCTAAGGCTCTGCCCCTCATGATGTTACATATAAAAGCAGCAACCAGACAAAAACAAACAAACAAACAAACAAAAAAACCCCACCAAAACCAAGGATGGCTCAAATGGGAGAACAGATCGGGGCCCCAGAGCTAATTTATCTAAGCAACCAAGAGGTAGCCAACCTATCAGATGCACAGTTCAAAGCACTGGTGATTAGGAAGCTCACAGAATTGGTTGATTTTGGTCACAAATTAGATGAACAAATGGAGGCTACAATAAGCAAAATGAAGAAAAATGCACAGGGAACCAATAGTGATGGGAGGAAAACTGGGACTCAAATCAATGGAGTGGACCAGAAGGAAGAAAGAAACAACCAAACAGAAAACAAGGAAGAAACAAGATTTCAAAAACATGAGGAGAGGCTTAGGAACCTCCAGGACATCTTTAAACATCCCAACATCTGAATTATAGAGGTACCAGAAGGGGAAGAAGAGCAACAAGTGGAAAACTTATTTGAACAAATAATAAAGGAGAACTTCCCCAATTTGGCAAAAGAAATAGACTACCAGTAAGCCCAGGAAGCTCAGAGAGTCCCAAAGAAGGTGGACCCAAGGAGGAACACACCAAGGCACATCATAATTCCATTAGCCAAGATTCAAATGAAGGAGATAATTCTAGAAGCAGCAAGGGATAAGGGGACAGTCACCTACAAAGGAGTTCCCATCAGACTGTCAGCTGATTTCTCAAAAGAGACCTTAGAGGCAAGAAGGGGCTGGAAAGAAGTATTCCAAGTCATGAAAGTCAAGGACCTATATCCAAGATTGCTGTATCCAGCAAAGCTGTCATTTCAAATGGAAGGGAAGATAAAGCGCTTCTCAGATAAGGTCAAGTTAAAGGAGTTCATCATCACCAAGCCCATATTATATGAAATGTTCAAGGGACTTACCTAAGAAAAAGAAGATAAAAAATATGAACAGTAAAAAGACTGCAAACTCATAGTTGTTAACAACCACACCTAAAACAAAAGCAAACTAAGCAAACAAGTAGAACAGGAACAGAACCACAGAAATGGAGATCACATAGAGAGTTAGCAACAGGGGAGTGGGAGGAGGAGGGGGGGAAGGTATGGAGAATAAGTAGCACAGATGGTGGGTAGAAAATAGACAGGGGGAGGGCAAGAATAGTGTGGGAAAAGTAGAAGCTAAAGAACTTATGACACATGGACATGAACTAAGGGAGGGAGTGTGGGTGGGAGGGAGTGTGCATGGTGGAGGGGAATGATGGGGGAGAAATGGGACAACTGTAATAGCATAATCAATAAAATATAATTAAAAATTTTATTGATTTTTAGAGATAGAGGGGAAGGGGGAGAGAGAGAAACATCGACTTGTTGTTCCACTCGTTTATACATTTATTGGTTGACTCTTTTCTGCACCCTCCTGGAGAATGAGCCCAGAATGCTGGCATATCAGGATGATGTTCTAATCAGAGCCCGGCCAGGGCTCTGAGTTTGTTTTCTGAGTGGAGTGATTACTATGCATGTCTAATGTGATTTCTTGGTGAAAATCCCCAAAATAGCTATGGGTATTTAGAAAGTTATACAAGGAATAATTTAGGTAAGCTGCAGACAGATTATATCACTCTGAGTAATATCTTAAGGTAGTATAAAAGGAGATATGGGGGAAAATTTTATCTTTCTAACAATGAAAATAGACAGAAGATTTTTGTTCCAGGGATCCTCAAAGACCCACAGCCCACCTCCTGCTCACAGGTGCATTTCCACATGGACTTCCAGCACATGTTGTGGAAGAGGGGCAAAGAAAAGTAAGTGCTCTGATTGCAACGAAACTGCTATCATTTCTGTTTTTTAGTGCTTCCTTATTATTGGAGGGGTTCAGTAAAAACGGACACACCCCTTTTGGGGAGATGGAGTGTTCTTCACCTTTCATGGTAGTAATTACCATGTTTGTATGTATATTCAAAATAATTAATAGGAAACAAACAATAAAAATGCTTTTGTATTTCAGGAGCACGTTAAATTCTCTTGAATCTTAATTTCGATGTGGGCAATATTTCTTACTTCCAGCTTGAGATTTTCTTAGGAAGAATGGGGACTGAGAAGAAGGACTCAGTCACCAGCACACCTTTCCTGAAACCCTGTCTGAGTTGAGAAAATGCCCTCTAGGGTTTCACCTGCCCTCATCTCCTGCACATAACGTGCAGCAAAGTGAGAGGGCTCCCAGGTCTGTCACGGGTCTAAGTCATGTTCTCTGTCAGTCAGTTATTTGGAAATACTATGGTCTGAAACATGAAGGTGTGTCCCACAGTTCTCCCCAAGTGAAGTCTAACTAATTCTTAGGCATCAGCCCCAGGTCCTTCCACGTCTGTCCTGAGTCCGTGTCCAGCTGCATTTTCCCGGCTCAAGCCCATACTGTGTCAGCTTACTGGCAAACGCCGGTAGCAGTCTACACCTGTTGCACTCAGGGAAATTCCTCTGCGCCCCCGCCCCCTGGTGGTGAGCCCAGCGGGTGGAAGAAGCAGTGGCCCGCTCACGTCAGGGACACGTGCTCCTCAGCTGCAGCAATTCCAGCTGTCCATGATGACCTCCTGTACTTGCTCACTTGCAAAACACTGAAAAATCGACCAAGTCTGTTTCTTTTTGTTTTGTTTTGTTTTTTGAAATAACAAAACATTTTTTATTTGCTATTCCAGAGCATGGAGCAAACAAAAAGGACTTTTTTTTTTCTGAGTGCTTTGACATATATTTATAAACTTTGTTTTTGAGCTGAATTTTAGCTTAAATATTTCTTCTTTCTTCCATTTATTTACTTATCTATTTATTTTTAGAGGGGAAGGGAAGAGAGGAAGAAAAACATCAATGTGTGGGTGCCTCTTGACCACCCCCACTGGGGACCTGGCCCACAACCCAGGCATGTGCCCCAGAGTGGGAATTAAACTGGCAACCCTTTGGTTCACAGTCCGGCACTCAATCCACTAAGCCACACCAACCGGGGCTTTTTTTTTTTTTTTTTTTTTTTTACAGTTAAGCAGTTAAGCACTCTTTTGGCAGAGCCTTGCCTCACTGGTGAAATCACATTGTATGTTTCCTTAAACCTCAGTGTGAAAATCGTCCAACTTTGAATAGGGAAACAAAAGCTCTAGAATCTGACCAACGGTCACTCTATTAGCATCTCCTTCCCTAGACTCCTATACCATAGAGACTTTAGCAGCCTCCTCTCATGCCTCCCAGAGTCTCTAAAAAACCATAACTTTTCCAGTACATTCTGGTGCAAATAACTACTGTCAGCCACTGGTGGCAATAGGCCCAGTCTTTCTGGAAATGGAGGCTGTCACAGGCCCTAAGCTGATGATTCAATGCAGCCAGCTTTCTGTGTTTTCCTTGGGTCCTGAAAGAGGACTCATCAGGCTTGTTCTTTACAGAGGCCTTCTCACTGAAAAGATACTGGTGGCCACAGGCTAGAGCCACAAAATGTAAACTCTGGTATATCCTGCCTGCAGGAGGAAGTATAATTCCCAGTTCTGCAATTGACATAATTGTTCTGGAGAAAATCACTGCTTTCCTAGACATTTGGCCACTGGGTGTCCCTTGGGATCACAGGAGTTTGTATAGTTTCTGGGGGGTATGCCACCAAGACAGCCAATGGAGTCAAGTGGAGAGATGCTGCATTCTGTCCCCAGATCAAACAGGCCATCCCTGCTCAGAGACTGCCCCCACGCTTCAGCTCCCTGCGTACAGTCCTGGCAGTCACTTGAGCGCTGCAGGATGCCCTGGCCTGGAGCACACTCCTCTGTTCTTTTTACAGATCCTTTAGCTGCTGCCAGTGATCTTGCTGTCTGGTCCCACCAAGAGCAACAAGAACTCTTCATCCAATTACCCAAGTACAAAACATCGTCATCCCTAACTCTTCACATATTGAGTGCCAGTTTGCAGAGGCTCATTTCAAGTCTCAGCATGATAAATTGACTTGAACTTCTCAGACTCATACTGAACCTTATGGTTTAACCTTGGCCCTGTGAACCCATGTGTTATAAAATCACCGAGGGGCCTCTGCCCTAAGGGTCTAGGCAGAAGCAAAGGAATTCTCTCCTCCTTTTCCATGGCTAATTTAGTGACTGGCCAGTGCTCCTGATATGAAAAACAAAACAAAACAAAACAAAACATACTTCTGGTAATATGATCAATTGACTTAATTCCTAGAATGAGGAAAGGATCCCTATGGCTAATGGCAAATAGTTTTTATTGAACCCCTTCCACCCCCCACCCCTGGCTATTTGCCATAATTGGACCATGTTAGATATTCATACAGACAAATTATTTTCTTAGACTATCTGAAGCCAATGCAGGGCTCTCCATGATATTATGTTCTAATCAACTCATTTCTCCAAATACTAGGCTCTTCAAAAAAGCATGTAACCGAACTTTTACCTCTCTTAGGTCCCAGGCTGCAGCCCCCATAGAAGCCAGGATGGCTTACTTAGGCATTTCTTGCTACCTTCTAAATAGGTCTTCATGTTGTTCAAGGCAGTTAGATTGAACTTGTGGGTAGTCAACTAAAGAGGTAAAAAGATAATGAGTTTCTAAGGGCCCCTGATTTTGTATAACTGTGTTTTGGTTCATCCTGAACAATTTATCCAAGTACAACTGACTTGGACACCACCTTTTTATGATCTGCTAATTTGTCATCAAGAGAAACTCTGTTATCTAAAACAATGTCAGCAGATGAACTTAAAGATTTTTCTTGAGCAGCTTTTGCTTTGGTTTTAGATGAGGCAATTATCCCTAAAGTTCTGGACAAATTTCTGACCATATAGTTATTTGTGCCAACACTTCACCAGGAAAATAAATTCTCAAAAACCTCATTCCTTCACTATCGGAAACACTGCCAGGCAATTCTTGTTGTGAACTGTGGTGTAAATTTAAGGATGGTGTCCAATGCTGAGTCTCTGATTGACTGTGTAATGAAACAGGCATACCCAATGACCTGACTGCATAATACCTTCCAAGTTCGTAAGTTTTTAAGCAGTGTGTCCCCCACAGATATTTCTGCCAAGGACAAGTAAAAATAAATCCTAATGGAATTTATGGAATTATGATAAAGATTGGTTAAATAAAAAATCTGAAGGATGCAAGCAGCTAAGTTTATCCGCTGGTGGAGTGAAATTATATTGGCATAAGGAGTAAAAGTTGCAGGGGAACAACTATGGAACCCTGGGTGCTTTGCAGGCTTAATGCTCCATATTACAAACATTACCTCTTAAATCTCTGGAGGTTTGATTGATTAGGCAAGAAGTTCTAGAAGGAGTCCAGGGAAGTCTCACATGATATGAAGTCTCAGCAGTAAAATGAGCTCTTAGCTTCAGCATCATCTTCTTAGAAAGCTCCATACCATGAGAGCCAAGTGGAGGGCAAAACAAATGTGTAGGCCAAAGCACAAAAGAAGAAAGATTAAACAGAGGTCCAAGTGAACCCCTAGCTTGTTCACTCATGAAAGCCATAGGAGCAGAATTAAAAAAAGCCAGAGTCCAGTGATACTGGTACAAATTTTTAGACTACATTTCTGCTGCCTAGAACTTTTCAGTGGATCCAGAGCATCCACCACAACCTGATCACTGCAACCACCTTTGAGATACCCACCTTGCCTGTATGAAACCATCCCTTATGGTTCTTAACTTTGGACCTGTGCCATTCTGGAATACTTCTGTTCTCAGTTGTGACTGAATGCAACGTGTGTATAATAAATAATATCTTCTGTTGTCTTAGCGGAAGGAAAAAAACAGTACAATTAGTATACAGAATCAGGAGAGGAATGGTGGAGAGATTGGCAATTAAATGTTCTAAAGGATCTCTAGTTTCCTGTACAGAGAGAGGCTTCTGATGACAAATCCAACAGTTGTCAAATTCCCTGTGTATGCAAGGGATTAGGGTATGAGGACGATGGATATATCCTTCCAGGAGAAACTAAGAAGGGTAGAGAGGCCCACGATGGCAGCAGTGTAGGAGGACAATGAACTCACTCCTGCCCATGAGCACATTGAAATATACACCTTTATATGGAACAGTTACTCCCGAGAGACAGCTGAAGGCTGATTGTACAGCTTCTTAACAGCCAGTGAGAGAAAAGACTAAATAGAGAAGGCTGGGAATCCATGGGGAATCTCTGAGATCAAAGGTTTTGGTGATTGCCATTGTTTGTGTCCCCCTCCACCTTCATAGGGTGGGTATGAGCTCTGTCTGGGTGCTCTCGCCCAGTGTGTTCACAGCCAAATTTCCCAGAGCCCATTTTAGCTTTGAACAAAGGAAGCAAGCAGGACTGACAAGGCATCATTACACATACCTGGACTTCCTTCTCAGGGCTGCTCCAGTCTGGCTTACCAGCACCCAAGGTACCTGCCTGGGTCCAGTCAGCCTGCCCAAACCACCCAGCACACAGTTGCACAGGGGTGGCTTCTACATAAGGGCACTTTTTGAATACTGGGAAAGAGAAATATTTTGTGTAATTCATATTAAAAAATATAGAAAGTCAATGAAAGTGTAAAGGCAGAAGAATATCTCAAATAAAGGAACAAAAAAATTCCCAGCAAAACCTTATTGAAATGGAGATAAGTAATTTGTCTGATAAAAAGTTTTTAAAAATGGTCATAAGGATGTTCATGACACTGGAAAGTAAAATAGATAATGTAGGAAGATCTTCACCAAAAGGTTAGAAAGAATAATAAAGAACAAAGCAGAGCTGGAAAATACAATAACTAAAATGAAAAATACATTAAAAGGAATCAGTGTCAGATTAGTTAATACAGAAGAACAAATTGGTGACTTGGAAGATAGACTAGTAGAACTCAACCAAGCAGAAGAGCAAAATAAAAATATTAGGATACTTTCAGAGATTTCAGAGACAACATCAGGTGCACAAACATTTACACTATAGGAATCCCAGAAGGAGGAGAAAAAGAAAAAGGAACAGAGACTTTATTTGAAGAAAAAGTATAGGGAACCTAGCCATGTGGAATGGCAAATATAGCCCAGCCCTATTGGAAAACTGACAGGTGTGAGTCGGCACACAGGAAGCCAAACTCACGGATCAGTTTTCCCACGGGAAACCAGGCCTGCATTATATCTAGGCTGCTTTGAGACTTGCTTTTGCTAAAAATCCCTCACCCTGAGTTGAAGCAACAAATTCTTACTGCGTATCTTTAAAGTAACTTCCTGAAGTCTGTGCTAATTCTCCCAAGGACGGAGTGTAACCAGACCAATCACTTATCATTCCCTTGCATTTGCAACATTTTTTTCTTGTTAATCTGTAAGAAGTAATCAGTAACATCCTTTCCTTTGTTATCTGTAAAAAGTAATCACCTAAAGCAAACCTGAGCATAATAAATGAGAACCTTCTTTGATGTAATGCTACTGGAAAGAAATAAAAGCCTGTCAAGGCAAGGGTTGAGATGCTCTCTCTCTCAGAGAGTGGCTGTGCCATCCCTTTTCTCCACAGGACTTCTGTAGTCTATGTGAATTTGTTCATCACACCCACAACATACGGACTCCTCAGGATGGAGTCCACATCAAATAAGAACTAAAGACTTGCCTAACCTGGGAGAGGAAACAGACATTCTGTTCCAGAAAGCACAGAGAATTACAAACAAGATGAACCCAAACAGACCCACACCAAGAAATTAAGTAAAATAGCGAAAGTGAAAGCTTTGAAGGCAGTGAGAGGAAGACAACTAGTTATGTACAAAGGAATCCCATAAGGATATTAGCTGATTTCTTAGCAGCAATTTTACAGGCCAAGAAGTGATAGGATATCTTTAAAATGCTGAAAGAAAGGAATCTACAATGCAGAATAATTTCCCCAAATGATTATCATTTAGAATTGAAGGAGAGGTAGATTTTCCAGACAAGCAAAAATTAAAGGAGCTCATCACCATGAAATGTCAAAGGGTCTTCTTTAAACAGGAAAGGAAAGACGATAACCAGAAATAAAAAATGAGAAAGGTGAAGCCACAGGTGAAGCCAAATATTTAATTGATATAACAAATCAGAAATTTATTATTTTATTTTTTATTGCTATTCTATTACAGTTGTCCCAATTTTACACCTTTTCCCTCCTCTTTCCAGCCCAACCCCCCCAACTTCCACAGTCAACCCACACACTGTTGTCCACGTTGATGGGTCATTCGTACATGTCCTTCAACTAGTCCCTTTCACTTCTTTCCACCATTGTCCCCCTCTGACCTCCCCTCTGGCTGCTGTCAGTCTGTTTTATGTTTCCATGCCTCTGGTTCTATTTTGCTCATTAGTTTACCTTGTTCATTAGAGTCCTCCAAATCAGAAATTTAAAAGTCACTTTGAAGGTCAAAATACAAAAGTGCCAAATTCAATTGAAAATACAACAAGTAGTTGGGAAATATGTAACAAAAAGATATAAAATATAACATCAAAAACATAAAACATGAAGGGGAGGGTAAAAATGTAGTCCTTTTAGAATATATTTCAATGTAAATGCCTATTATCTTAACAAAGACTGCTATAGTTATAGAATGATACACATAAATTCCCATAACCAAAAAACTACAAAAGATACATGAGGAATATTGAGAAAATAAACTAAATAGCACTGGATGGTGTGGCTCAGTTGGTTGGAGCATGATCCTATACCCAAAAGGATGCTGAGAATCCTGGTCAGGGCACATGCCTAGGAAGTCAGTTGGATCCCCAGTCAGGGTGCATGCGGGAGGCAAACAGTTGATGTTTTCCTTTCACATCAATGTTTCTCTCTCTCTCTCTCTCTCTCTCTCTCTCTCTCTCTCTCTCTCTCTCTCTCATCAATAAACATATCCTCCGGTGAGGAGTAAAAAAAAACAAAAACAAAATGAAGGATAAAAATCCTATGATAATCTTAATAGATTCATTTAAAAATTGGACAAAATTCAGCATCCTTTTATAATAAAAAACCTCAGCAAATTTTAATTATACTATGCAATACACACACATGCGTATATATCAAGTCATCACGTTGCAATCTTTAAATACAATTTTATCAGTCAATTATACCTCAGTAAAGCTGGGGTGCTAAGAGTTTCCAGGTACATCTCAAATTTGAAAAAATAATTTGTTGATTTTCTTATAATATGAAAAATAATGACTCAAATACCTTAAGAATATCATAAAAATTTTTATTTCAAAGTTCTCTAGGGACACTGGCAAAACTGATCTACATTTAATTTCCTTGTAGTGTAAATTTCATTTCCTTCCAGTGTAAACTGTGCACCCGAGGATGTAATGAACACATATCGTACACTGTGGTTAGACTGAGAAGAGTCCCTGAGACAAGGCTAGGGCTTCTGGGTTCCAGCTTCCCACCAGAGCCAAGTGCTCTGGGATTTTTACCACAAGGACCAAATGAGAGGGGATGGGGAAGAGATGGGTAGAGGGCTCCATGCTGTTAAGGATCAAAGATTAAAATGAGCCAGACTCTGTAACAGATGGTGAGGTCACATTTAAGTGCCTGCCTTTCTAAACAAGAGCCACAGTTCTCACGAGTGACTTTGTGGCTTTATGACAATCTTTTGACCCCTAGAGGACATAATACCTTTTTGTTTGTCAACCAAGTGTAAATGAAAAAGGCTGCTTTGGCTAGAAATAATTAATAAAGATTTATTCAAGGATCTTACAGTTTGCAAACTGGAAACACAGCTAAGCAGAATTTCAGAAGTGTTACAAAGAATAAATAAAAGTTAAGAGTTCTTAGAGCAAAGCCACTTTTTTTCTTGGAGAAAAAAAAATCTGTCTTGCATTCTTAGCCCTTGGATTAACCCAGGAGGGCTATCAGATGTCAGGAGGTCTGGATGATGGATGCCAGGTGGGCAGGAAGATGGGTGCCAGGAGGTCTGGTGACGTCTGGAGACTTTCAGAGGATAGAAGGTTATCTGCCAGTGAATAAATGTCTGGGGTTTTGACACAGGACTGGAAAGTTCAAAAGTTTAAGTTCCCAGGCAAGTTAAGGCAAGGGGAAAAAAATCATTTCCTCCTGTCTCAACCTCCTTAATGTTAATAATTGAGTAGCTTGGTTAAAGTGACTCCCATTTGTACTTTTTCTATCTTCATTCTTTTCCTCGGTTTCCATGAGGCCTGGCCTGGACCACCCTCTGGTCTGTAATTAATCCCTGCATCCGGACTGAGCCAGGAATACTCTGTGCACACCGGTGCCTCAGCAGGTCACAAGGAGCTGGGGAAGGAAGCAACACAGGCAGCCCCAGGCAAGGAAAAACTTCTGTTTAAAGTCAAATGTGCCAGGTTGGGCCAGGTTCCCGCCCACCTGCAGGGGCTTGCTTGTTCTGCTGAGAAAAATCATTCTCGGGCAGTCGTCTTGCAAAGTGTCCAATAAGGGGTCCCTCTGGGGCAGGTGGGTGTGGCAAAGCACTGAGAAGGCGTGGACATTCCTACCAGATGCTGACTCTTGGGGATACTTGTCACCTACCCTTAATAGTCCCTGGTGGCTCTGGGCAGGTTCTGTCGCGCTGTGACTGGCCGTGGCAGTCATAGGAAGGATGCAGGGACACCCAGGAAACCTAGACCATGGTGAGTGTGGGCGGGGGGAGTGGTGTAGAGACGGGAGAAGGGGCTGGTCCACCTGGCTGCACTGGCCAGGCCTTCCCAGGTCAACTGTGGAGTCAGCGGACCTCAGTCCCTGGAACCAGGCGTCCTGTCCCTTTACTGCATGAGACTTCATCTCAAATGGTGTGGTGACCACCGGGAGGGTCATCAGGGACAGCAGTGATTCGGCCTCCGGAGTTCCTGCGTGTGAGGAACTGTGGTCTTGGGGTTACCTATACCTCTGCCTCCTCTGAGGCACTTGTTTTCTTCTGAGTGTTTCAGATGTTTAAGGAGCAGGTTCTCAAATCCAGGACCCTCTCCCCAGCCCCACTCTTCCGGAAACTGTCAAGAAATCCCTAAATATCCAGATCCTCCTCGAATTCCCAAGCCAGTTTCCTCTCTGTGTGATTCACAGCATCATTATTAGCAATGTGTCCTCTATGGTACATTTCAAACAGGCCCAATATTTTAACTTTTAATGCTTTTTCCACAGTCACGGATGACTGTTTTGGACAGGTTTATATTTGTGGATATTGTAGGTGAGCGGAAAGCCGTGGACAGCACCAGGAATACGATGTATGAAACCCGTGTTCCTCTCCCCCAGGCTCTTTCCTGAACTCAGGACATCCCGTGGGAAGTCTCTGAGTGGAGGTTCTTTGGAAATTTTTCTTGGTAATGTCCACTTAGCACAGCCCCTACCTCAAGCCACCTTGACTTTTTCACTTATTTAAGGTTTTTGTTCTCAAAGGGGTAAAATCCGTTTACCCACTAGAGTCTGAAAGACTGTGTGAAACAGTTTCAAACATGCCAGACAGAGATGATTTTCAGAAAACAATCACAGTATTACATTTTAATTTTTATAGAATTCTTTTACTCTTTCTTCATGAACATGTGTATTTCTGAGATTTTTTTTCACTCTTGGGCATTTTCGAATAAAATCCAAAGTCTTGGACTTGCAGAACAGAAATAGTCTAGTATGATTCATTATTTATAAACCAACTTCTGTTCTTGAAGATAATAATTAAGATCTCATTTTCTGAAAGGAATATGTATTTGTGGTTTTTGTTTGAACTGCTAAAAGTGCCTTACAATTTTCTCATTTTTCACATAAATGCTGGTTTTAAATTATTATCAATACTGGTCCTAAGCAAGTCCAGTGGTGAGCAGAACCCTTTGGTCAGTGACCCCAGGTAACCCCCGCCCTTGAGCCTGCAGAGGAAGGTATTGAAGGCCCAGTGGTTCTACGCCCCCCAGCTCCCCCTGCAGGTGTCCTACCTGCTTACACTCCTTCATGGAAGGAGCCTGTACTTTGAGAAGCTACAACCCTGGAGAGCTTAGGGGTGCACGTGCACGTGGAAGAGGGATGATGCCCCTTCTGAGGTTGTAGTTGTGGTTTTTTAGGACCAGACATATTTAGACCTTATGTTTGAATTTTGCATCAACAGTGTAGGTGCACTCAGGTGTAACTTTTGCACATTGAGAAAGTCTGTGAAGATCAGATGTTCTGTGTTGTGGACAAAGGGTTCATAAATTTGAAAGTTCATTTGGGTCAGAATCTTAAAACAGGCTGAGAGTGTCCTCACTGTGAGAACAGAAGCCTGGGGGAGGGAGCGCTTCCCTGCTTACAGAAGAGGGGAGGGTGTGGAGCTCCCAGAGTTCATTCCTGGGGCTGCCCAGGTGTCCCTCTCCTCCTTCCCCATGAACTGACCCACTCCTCGGGTTCTGTCTCACCTGGGTGAGTCTAAATCCTATGTTTGGGAATATGTTCAACTCTTTGAATGTGGGTTTTCCTTCTGACCTGTAGTTAAGTAAGACACTTGTCCATTTTCATTTTAATACTTGTGGGTTTTTTTCCCCATTGACTTCCTTCTTTCCTTGAATATTGCAGCCCTTTAATTCTAGTTTTCATTAGCACTTGGACATTTACTATGTAAGTTGATTGGTAAGGTCTGAGTAAGGCAAGAAAAATGTGGAACCTAATAGAATGTTGGTTGTGGATAGGTAGGCACTAGAAAACTCAAGATGTGAGATGGGTGTTTTTAAGTTTTGATGTGCATTTTCCACCTTAAGTCAGTTTTTGTACATCTGTGTCTCTACTAAATGTTGACATTTAAAAGACTATACTATTCCTAAGGAAAATGACTACTCATTTTAATGCATGTGAGGAAGAAGTAATTGTTTTTCTATTTTCATTCATATGAGGAAAGTGCCTCAAAGCTCATGTGAATCTTTCAGATTTCCAGTCCATTTCAGGGCTAAATTGTAACCCCCTGATGCATTATTATATGCTACTCATTTCTGAAATGATCCATAGTGAGAAACACAGTGGACAAACTGTTATAATGCATCTTGCCCTTTTAGTTGGAAAGAGATTTGTAAATGTCTGATGATCTGCAGTTTTATATGTTAGTGTTTAAAGGATTAAATCTTTGGATTCCTATGTAGAAAAAAATTAAGTTATTTTTAAAAGTAAAAACAAAGATAATGATTTTTAAGAGATTTATCTATCTCATTTTAGAAAGAGAGAGAGGAAGGGAGAAAGAAAGAGATGAAGAGAAACATCGATGAGTGAGAGATACATTTATAGGGAAACTATCCGCGTGGAACAGCCCTATTGGAAAGCTGATAGGCACTCAGGAAGCCAAACCCACAGATCGGCTTTCCCTTGGGAAACCAGGCCTGCATTATACTTAGGCTGCTTTGAGACTTGCTCCTGCTAAAACTCCCTCACCCTGAGTTGAAGCAGCAGATGCTTACAGCGTATCTTTAAAGTAACTTCCTGAAGTCTGTGCTAATTCTCCCAAGGACAGAGTGTAACCAGACCGATTACTATTATCGTTCCCTTGCATTTGCAACATTTTTCCTTGCTAATCTGTAGGAAGTAATCAGTAACATCCTTTCCTTTGTTATCTGTAAAAAGTAATCACCTAAAGCAAACCTGAGCATAATGAATGAGAACCTTCTTTGATGTATGCGTTAGAAAGCCAATAAAAACCTGTCCGGGCAAAGGTTGAGTCCCTCTCCCCTCGAGAGAGTGGCCATGGTGCTCTCTCTCTCTCAGAGAGTGGCCATACCATCCCTTTTTCCCCACAGGACTTTGGTAGTCTGTGTGAATTTGTTCGTCATGTCCACAACACCGTGAACATTGCTGGCCAGAGTCCACATCATAAATTGATCGGTTGCTTCTCACATACCTGAAACTGGGGACCTGGCGCACAACCCAGGCCTGTGCCCTCGATGGGAATTGAACCAGTGACCTTTCGGTTTGCAGGTTGGCACTCAGTCCACTGAGCCATACCAGCCAGGGCTAAAGATAATGAGTAAGCACAGGAAAAATATGGTATATATAAATTTCTGTCTTTATTTTAAATAAATAATAAGTGGGAAGATTAAGTCCTGGCTGGTGTAGCTCTGGATTGAGCACCGGCCTGTGAACAAGTGTCACTGGTTCAATTCCCAGTCAGGGCACATGCCTGGGTAGCAGACCAGGTCCCCAATCAGGGGTGCTCGAGAGGCAACCACACATTGATGTTTCTCTCCCTCTCATTCTCCTTCCCTTCCCCTCTCTCTAAAAATAAATAAATAAAATTTAAAAAAATAAATGGGAAGTTGAAAACTTTTCCCAAGAGGACTCCCTGCTCACATATCCTGCTCTACTTCTGTGCTGTTTCTCTAGTCACCCTCAAATAACCAGTTTTGATCAGTTCTTCGTCATCTATCAGTGTTTTATTTTTTAATTTAAAAACAAGCCAGTGCAAATGCCTATTTTTCATACTTGTGTTTGCTTTTGTCATGAGTGGTCAGGCTCCCTGTGTTTAATGTTTGTCTGCTGACAACTTAAGCCTCAGCCCTCCCTTTCCCCTGGTCCTTCTTATCTGTCAGGCTAATAGTGTCACAGAACACAGGTCCCGGGGGGGGGGGGAGGCAATTATTGGCCCACCCAGGGACGCCAAAAACTGTTACAGAACAGACACATGCATTTTTGTTATGTCTCCTGCCTTAGGAAAGACATCTCCCAATACTAGAAATTTGTGAAAAGGAAAGGAAATGTTTATTTAATGCTATACAGACTTAAAGTTGTGACCTAATGTCTTCATTAAAATATCAAAGTCCTTTAAGATACCCACAGCCGCCCACAGTGCTTCCTTCTCCCCCTGCCCCTAATTCAGAGTACCGTAACTCAGGAAAACAAGCAAACGTCCGGGATCCAGCCTCCTGACACCGTCGGCTATGTTGCCATCCAGGCAGGATCACTAATTAATCCAAAGCCATGTGGCACCTTCTCATGGTTTACTGGCAAGAGTTCTTTGTACCCATTTTCCAGGCAAAGTCTCTCCTGCTTCCCAAGCCATGTGGCCAAAGGTAGCACCCCAAAGCTCTGTGGTCCTCTTCTACCAAAGCTGCGGAGGGGTCTGCACTCTCGCCAAAACCATGTGGATCTCCCTGCAAAGCTGAGGAGAGGGTAGGGTTGCCACTCTGGCTAAGCCGAGTGGCGGTTCTCTGCTAAAGCCACATGGTGATTCTCTCTACCCCCCAGGTACGGGGGGTCCCCACTCTGGCAAAACCTCATGGCACTCTCCTCTTAATGGCTGCCATGTCTGGGTTTTAAATCCTGGCACCAATCTTCCTCAGCAGCCCCATTTCCGACTCCTCCCACAATCGGCTACACTTGCCAGCACCCCCGTATCCTTCCAGCTTTACTGGGCTGCCATAGTGAGTCTGGGCAGGTGTGGCCCCATGGCATGGAGCCAATCATCTCCAAGCTCTCATGCAGGTGCCGTAAACAGGGGGAGTTGCCTCCCAGTTACATCTTGAGTGGAAGTCACTCTCTTCTCTCTGGCTCAAAGCATGGTCACAGCTGTTTAACATACCTATGAAACCAGTTAAAGGTTATAGATATGTTAAATGACCATGCCAGAGGTTAGATGCAAAGCTGTTGCTGTACAAAACAGCCCTGCATGTTCCTGCTCCATGTGTCCCTTCCCCCAACTCACACCTTTGGGGGAAGGGGTAAGGACATCCTATATCTTTCTAATATTTCCGGGACACCTTGAGTTCCGGGCCCCATTCAAAATCCCTATTTTGGGGCCCCCTCTTGGCTGCACCCTGTTACAATAGGAACCTGGAGGCTGCTGCTCTGTGAGCAGCTGCCTGTTGGGGGCCCTCTTGTGATCCAAGCTGCCCTGTGCTGTACTGTGGACCCACTGAGCCTGGGTTGTATGTACAGAGAACTCTAAGTGGGTAGTTTCAATAATTTGTTGTCCTTTGGAGGCAGGAATATGGAAGGTCCTGGGTTGATGTCTTGACTGGAACCTGTGTTTAGAGTGAAGGTGTGACCAAGGTTGGGTTTCCCCAACATTCAAAGAGCCCAAATTGGTATAAGGATGATTGCACTCCTGTGAATGAGGTGAGCTCATCAGATGGTCACTCCTAAAAGAGCAGGTATTTCAGGAAGAAAGGAAGAGACAGTGAAGGCAGCCCACAGGAGACGGGCTGAGTGCAATCTCCAGATATCAGAGGGCTCAACAAGTTCTTTAAGTGCTTCTACTATGCATCTGCCCCACCTGCAACACAGGCCCTGAAGCTCTGGGACAACGTCCGTAGCCTTACTGTGGCACCACAAAGGGGTTAGTTAAAACAGAACTTAAGGCCAATGTCCTTAAATCCTGTAACAACCATTTGCAGGGGACAGGGGTATCTAACCACGAGGTACTGATTTGAGGGCCCTCTGGGGAAAAAAAGTAGATACCAGTGTAATGATGACACCCACTATGTAAATTTTGTCCAATGACCTAAAATACAAATCAGGGAAGGAAATAAGAGAAGGAAGCCAAGAAAAAATGTATTGAAAAGAAGACCACAATGTGACCCAGCAGGAAGTCCAAGATATACTTAAAGAATTTCAAAAGAAAAAAAAATAAAAGGATGTTTCTTGAGTTTTGAGCCTCTAAAACATACATTTTGAATTAAAGTTGCCACTTCCAATAATGCAGCCATTCACAAATGTTCTTGCAGTTACTCAGTGGTGAGTCTCAAATTACGGTTATAACTAGGATCTCATAAATTGAAGCAAGGTATGCAATGATCTTAGGGGAATTACTGAATCTAACATAGAGGTCAGATTTGTGTGCTTGGCCTGAAGCATCAGAAAGCTTGGTTTGTTTTTACAGTCACAGCACCCATGTTATAAAATATCCCATCGTGAGCAGGAGAGCTCAGAACCAATAATTCATAAGTTTAAATTACATTACATTGGGTCTTCACAATTTCCTAATTGGCTTGACACAATGGGATTTTATGGTTGTTATTCCTTAGTAATATTAGTTAATACAGCCCTGTGTAAATTAAACAAGGCCTTCAAGAATTGAAAACTAACATGTTACAGGGAACTTTTTAGGAAGATGTGATTATCCCCAAGGCTTCCCCTTTGAACAGCCGAGTTTGGCCTGACCTGAAACCTGGAGAGAAGGAGTAACCCCTCACCGTGGGTTTCCTGGTGATTGGTTCTGTCAGCTCTGCACCTCTCTGGCTTTGTCCCTTTGAAAAGGTTTACTCAGTTTTTCAAATATTTATAATTTTTGTAAATAATAAAGCTTGAAAGGCAGTATAAAATGTTCCTAAATAGGCAAGAAATAGATGAGTATCAGAAAAAAAAAAAAAAAGAAACTACTCTAGGGTTACATTGAATGTATTAAAAATTTGTTTCCTTATTTTCTTCTCCGCAGGTGTTTAGTAATGTTCTGAGGTCTGTTCTTTCTCTTCCATGCAGGGCTAAGGTGCTGTAAAACGGGGTTAGGGGGCTTAGACTTGAACACAGTGGTGTTCGGGTGTGATTAATTGTTTAAGAAACAGTTTCCTACCATGCAAATAATAACTAATTACTATCATTATTTTCTGAAAGTAACAAATACTTGTGGTCTTTCTTGTTGAAGCAAATAAATGTCTTATGGTTTTCTTCCCTCTTTTACACATAAACATTGGAATTGTGTGATTTGGCTGGATTCTTTAAACACTGCACTGTGTCATTTTTTAAAAAATTTTATTTATTTATTTTTAGAAAGGAAGGGAGGGAGAGAAACATCGATATGTGGCTGCCTCTCAAGCACCCGCTACTAGGGACCTGGACTGAAACAGGCATGTGCCCTGACTGGGAACAGAACTGGCAACCCTTTGCTTTGCGGGCTGGCACTCAATCCACTGAGCTACACCAGTCAGGGCATGTGCTTGTGTCATTTACAATATCCACATGGTCCAAAGCAATGTGAGGAGGGTGTTGGAGTTCCCAGAGTTTACTCCTGGGGCTGCTCAGGTGTCCCTTCCCCTTTGTCCCCAGGCACCGTCCCATCCAGGGGCTCTGTCTCAACCTGGAGAGTCTAGAATGTGGAACCTTCTGAAGGGGCTCTCCTTGTGTCCTATGGGAAGCAGGCGGCTCATTAGAGCTGATTCCAAACTTGTTTCTTTCCTTTGGATCCTTTATCCGCTGGATAGTGGAGCCTTTGGCCCCAGTTTCCCTGAGCACTTGGTAATTTTATTCTGAGAAGTAACATTTTCGGTTTCTTGGGCTCAAAAATGTAAGTTGATTGACAGATATGATATCAATAAGGCAAGAAAACTGTGCAACGAAATAGAATTTTCGTTCTTTTAGGCAAGAGAACCTCAAGATGTGAGATGAATGTACTTAAGCTCTCAGGTCCGTTTTTCACTTTTACATCAGTGTCTGTGTGTGCGTGTCTCTATAGAAGGCTGAAATTTAAAGAGTTTCAGAATATTGAATTTATATTGAAGTGATGTGAGAAAAACTAATCAAAGCTTTTGTAAATCTTTGAAAATTTTACTAAGTTTAAGCAGCTAAACTCAATCCCAAATGGCATCATGTTTTTACCCCTAAAAACATCTCCCTGGGAGGTTAAGGGAAAGGACAAGCCAGAATGCAACTTGTTCTGTAGTCAGCAGGAGATTTGAAAACTTATTTGAATGGTTTACACTCTTGTAACCATTTGAGTTTAAAGGAATTAAATCTTAGAATAATTTCCTATGTAAAAAAGTTAAAATTAAAGGCTAGTAGGTAGTAAAACGTGGTGTATGTAAATTTCTGTTTATTTAAAATAAATCTATAAGAAAATTCCAATGCAATAAGACTCTCTGCCCACATATCCTGCTCCCTCCAGGCATCACCCCCAAATGTAGCTTTGATCGTTTATGGAGCCTCTGCTTGGAGATTTTGTATGTAAATACAAGCCACTGCAAATGCCTACGTCTTTTTTACCCATCTGTGTTTGCAGTCAGAGTCCACATTGGTGTTAGCTGACCACTAAGCTGCCCCCTCCCTCTCCCCTGTGTCCACACCTGGACAGGCAGATGAGAAAGTCCGTGCTCCCTCCCCTGGCACTGGCTTCAGATTCCAACCACACAAGCCCATCTGTGTGCAGAACTCTTGCCCTGGCCCCGCCCTCACAAAGATTCTTTACTTGATCAAACTTTGTCAGGGTCCTGAACCCTCTCCCAGGCCTAGTGTTGCACTTCCTTGTAAAAGGGAGTTGTAGCAGGAACCCTGTGAGGGAGGCGAACCGGAATCCCCCACCCTCCTATGTGGCCAGGTTCCTCCTTGTCCTCTACCGTCAGGTGGCGTCTGGGACCCTGGTCTGCGTGCACCAAGAAGCCTCTTTGGTCCGTTCAGCAGGAACCCCTGACTTCTGAATCTTCCATTGGTAAATTTTCATCCACTGATCCTTATTCTGCTTTGGGGCCACGAGTGTCTACTTGCCCAATGGTGTTCTTAGAGTTGAATCCAAACTCATTAAATTTGCCATACTGGTTTTGACAAACATCATTGAATTCTTTTTCTCCTTCTTGCCCTAAGAACCCAAGCCAGGTATACTGTATTTATTTGTGGGGATTTTTTGTTTGTTTGTTTGTTCTGCTTCCTGAAGCCATTTTAAAGCTGACTGAGAGACCACCCTGCCCTCCCTAGGGACCTCAGTTGCGTAACTCATAGGCCTTTTCCTACCCTCTTAGTGTGTGGGCGGGGCACACCAGCATTAGTCTCGCTGTGGAAACCACTTCTCTGAGTGCGACCATAACAGCTGTCTCCATGAGCAGTGTGTCCAGACAGGGGCACCCCCGGGTCGGTCTTCCCTTACTCGGACTTGCTCACCTGCTCTGCTCCTGCGCTGGGGCTGCTGGGGGCTGGGGAGCTGGTGCTGTGAGCTGTGCTGCCCCGAGGCCTTGCTGGGTCTGCCGCACCTCAGTGTTGTGTGCCATCGACCACAGAGGGCAGTTTTGGGAATTTCTAGGCATTTGGGAGCAGCAATGTGGGATTGGGGCCCTCCTTAAAGAGGTCCTGGGCTGATATTGTTGTTGGGGCCTACCTGTGTGTTGTGACAGAGGCTGAGATGGCCCCGACCTGTCCCAGGGATGGGGATGGGTGAGGGGGACTACAACCTGTGCAAGAGACGGCCCATCCCGTGGTCACTTCCAAAAGAGCGGTTATTTAGAATGAGAGAGAGAAGCGGGGTGGAAAGGCAGCCAGCAGGTGGCGTGCTGAGCCCAGCCTGCTAGGATGCCTGAGGGCTCCCAGGACCTTAAGTGGCTCTGCTGCTGCTGCCACCCCTGCATCTGGGGCACCACCGATCCTGAGCCATGGCCTCACTGTGGCGCAACCCAGGGATCCTCATTTCAAACCCGATTCAGCCTAGGTCCTTAAATTCCATAAAGCAACCAGTTTTCATGAGGAGGCTCCTAACCTCGTGGCACTGATTTGAGGTCTTCTGGAGGAAAAATATATATAAATATCAGGGTAGAGAGGACACCTCCTTCCCAGAAATACCCCCAGTGATTAGAAAACGATAAAAGAACAACCACCACCAAACAGAAAAGATCAGGAGGGAGGGAACAAAAGTAAACTATATTAAAACTAAGATTTACAGTTTCACCAATTAGAAATTCACAGCATACTAAAAAAACTTATACCAGGAAAAAGATGGAAGGGGGTGTAACCGAAAGCAGGCCTTGCTGCCTGCTGCCATGAAAGCCAATACTTGAGAGGCAGGTGCTGATGTAAAGGAGGGTGGTTTATTTTCAGGTGCCGGCCACCCGGAAGATGGGGTCTCATATCACAAAGTCCCATTGCCTTGGGAAGGTGGGGGACTCACTCTCAACATCTCAGGGGAGGCAGAGGTTTTTACAAGGAGGGAGAGGGGAACAGAACAAAGAGATCAATGGAGGGGGTTGAGAAGTTCTCTACGTGCAGACAAGCACAGTCCATTCTGAGGAGGCAAGTGCCAGTCTGGTGGGCGTCGTCCTGGTTTAGTCACCCTGGCTCCATGTCATCCTGGCTCCACGTCATCCTGGCTCCACGTCATCCTGGCTCCATGATATCTTGGCTCCACAGTTGAAGGTGAGCAAAGCTCCCAGAACTGAGATGCTTGAAGGTCAGAGTCTGTATCCTTTGAAACTAGTTCCCAGGACTCTTAACAAATGCGCTGTTCATCTACAAGGTACATATTAAGAGTCAGCACTCACAGAAACAACGTCAAAGGAGTGGTGGGGTGGGTTACCATTCCCCATTACAGTTTTCCACATTACAGGGTACTGCCTGGTTGGGGGCCTGTATAACATGGTTGTGCATTAATTTTGCTGTCTGCTGAAATATATGTGTTCACAAACCTTCATACAAGTAATCAGTGCTAGGACTCAAATTGCTGTTATGGGGTTCCCACTAGATTTAAGCAAGGGACCCCAGTAATGTTAGGGGAGTTTCTGAATATAAGATGAGGGATAAACAGGACTGTTTCTTCAACCATGAGAATTATGGTGTTGCCTAAATTTCCCACGGTCAGAGCCCCCACTGTCCTAAGATAGTCCACACAGAGCAGAGAAGCTCCGAACCAATGATTTATAAACTTAAACTCTACTACTGTCTTTGCCAGTTCAAAACTGGCTTCACAAAAAGGGACCTCAGAGATCAAAGGGACAGCCATTTACAATCCGGCTCACTTCAAGAACAGTTTCTGTTTGGCCATTCCTTGATCGAGGAAGTGGCCAGGCTCCCCAGGTCCTAGAACACTGGTACAGACAGCCTCCTTTATATTCCCATAGCGTGGGAGGGTGGCGCTGGAGCTTGGGAAGGGGCCCAAGTTCTCACACACCACACAGACTAGCCTTTCTGGTGACAGCCTCCATCCGGGAGCCATCGGGAGTCCAACCAGAGTTATCTCCTCGTGCTCTTACCACTTCGGATTTTATAAGGGTTTCAGGAGCTCTGTGTTGGGGGCTGAGTCCAAGATGAAACAGTAGAACAAGAGATGCTCCTAGTGCTCTTACCACTTCTGACTGCATAGGTGTTTCAGGAGCTCTGGGCCAGGAACTCAGCACCGTGACCAACATGTCTTTTTTATTATGTGACAGCTGACAATGTGAAGCCTCACCTGTTTTCTTCCCTGTGTACCCCACAACTATGCGAAGGCTAAAAAAAGCCTGGCTGCTCACTCCTCCGGTGCCATGAGGAGATCCAGTCCATGGAAGCTCCTCCATGTGCCTGTGTGTGTGAACTCTCCGTCCAACCCACCCCTAACCCGCAGCCAGGCTCCTCTGGGACTCTCTCAAGCCAGTCTGCATTCCCATCAGTAGGAGGGCCCCCTTTTCTCCACCTCCTTGCCAGCACTTGTTTGTTGATTTATTGATGATGGCCATTCTGAGATGTGAGGTGATATCTTACTGTGGTTTTAATTTGCATTTCTGTGATGATGTGTGATGTCGATCATTTTTTTCATGTCTGTGGGCCATCTGTATGACCTCTTTGGAGGAGTGTTTATTCAGGAACTTCGCCTATTTTTTTAAATTGGATTGTGTGAGTGTGTTGAGTTGTATGAGTTCTAAGTTATATATAGTTTGGATAGTAACCCCTTTTGGATATATCATTGGCGGATATCTTCCCTCATTCAGCAGGTTGTCTTTTTATTTTGTTGATGGTTTTTGCTATGCAAAAAAAATTTTTAGTTTGATGTAGTCCCATTTTGCTTTATCTTTTTTATTTCCTCTTCCTGAAAAGACATATCCAAAAACACAGTGCTAAGAGGAATGTCAACGAGTTTATTGCCTGTGTTTTCTTCTAGGAGTTTTATGGTTTCAGGTATTCCATTTAAGTATTTAATCTATTTTGAGTTTTTTATTGTATATAGCATAAGGATGTGGTCTAGTTTCTTTCTTTCTTTCTTTTTTTTTTTTGCATGTATCTGTCTAGTTTTACCTACAGCTTTTATCAGGGTCATTACACTTTTGTGAACAAGCCTGAATTTTCTGAAGCCAGTCACTAGGCTTCAGAAAGGCCCTGTAATTGCTCATTAGAGCTCTTCAGCAAGTATTTTCGTATTTTGCCAAAAGTTAGAGGTTTCTTTTTCTAAATCCCTTAGCCTGCGTTCACCTTCAGGCTTCATTCATCCAGAGTTTGGCTTGACCCTCACCAACAAGCATGTGGACTGATGTACGTCTGAGAAGCTAGGTTGGCAAGTTTAAGTCAATATGTTCATTTCTTCCCCAAATGTATGGGAGTCCTCAATTACTTTAGGAAATTTTTCAACTATGGCTTGATATTTGGCCTTGTTCACAGAACATAAGAAAGCTGGGGTTTGTTAGGTTCCTCGGAAGATTTAATTTTAAAAGAGCAGAGGAGGAGTGGGTGGGGAGAGGATGGGAGGAGGAGAAAGACGGCCCTGGAGGTGGAGCCTGAGAGAAAAGAAGGCGGGAGAGGGACACCTGGTGCTGCTGGCAGAGCCAGGGCAAAGCAGCCAAGGGAGAGAAACAGAAAGGTCTGGGAGGAGAGGAGCTGGGGGTTTGGGGGTCATTGCTTTCTTTAAGTGCTTGTCAGTTAATTTCAAAAATTTGTTTTGCAAGAGGTAGTTTTAGACTCATGCCAATGTTTGGAAGCCTTAAAATATCTATTGAAATAGGCATTCCATTCAGAAATAAGCATTGCCAATGTCAGAGCTATAGTTTGGGGCTTGCAAAAGTTCCCCTTAATGACCACTGGTATTCTAAATTACTGTTGATCAAATCAGTCCATTTGGCTAAAAATGCGCATGAGGAGAGACCACAGTTTTTAGACATAAAATCACCTGGGGCCCCTGTGTGTGTGTGGGGGAGGGGGCGGTATCCTCAAAGCATTTACATTAATGGGACATTTTTTGTAGGCTTTTCCCAAGAGCAAAAAGCCCAAACAGGCTCAGGACGAATAGCACATCTGTTCCTGTGGGAACTGTGTGATCCCAGCGGAGCTCGAGTGAGGAGTAACACGATTCCAGAGGAACAGCCTGGTCCTGAAAAGGTCAGGCTGAAGCACTCAATGACAAATACGGCCTTAACCAGAAAAGCACAGTCTTAAATTAGATCCCAAATAGAGTCTCTAGAACTTCATAACACAAAGAGAGCAGGAACTCAAATCCAGGAGAAAACTTACCCTCAAAATTCAGGGTTGGCGAGAAAGCAGTGGTTCATTCAGTGGGCTCTGTGGGCTATGCATCTTTTTGCTCACCAGCCCCGGAATTATCAGGGGTCTTCCCTGCACGCCTGGACTGGCCACCAAATGTGTTGGCCTTAAACAAAAAGTCAGCCAGATATTTTCCCTACAAAATAAGTTTGTTTGGGAGCAACGAAGAACTGCAGTTCAGCAAAGGAAACCATGGCAAGCCACATTAAAGTCTGCCAAGACAATGGAGAAGCTACTTTTATAAAGGGGAAAAGGAAGTCAGGAGGTGTATTAGAAACAATTCTTCCTATTGAGCTTCTCAATCTATGCAGGGTGCGAGAGCTCCCCCTACAGGCCTTCTGGATTCTGGTCTTGGTTGAGGTCTACTTTATTGATTACTCAAGTTTACTTTAAAGAACAATTCATGAAAACCTTGGCAAAAGTCCATAAGATAAAGTTTAAAGTACACTCACTGCAGGAACATCCTGGTCTCTTCCAGGGCTCTTGCTTCAGCCATCCGCAATAACCAGTGCTGAATTTCTTGAACATTCCATTGTTTTCTTATGTAAAAAGAAGCAATTGACTATACATATTTTTCTTACCCACCATTTTCTTTGCAATAAGCAATCAGCTCCTAACTTTTTGGATATTTGACAGCTCACCACTGCAGCCTCACCCCTCCCTCTTCCCCTTGGGCTCCCACCTGGAAAAGTTGATGAGAAAGTCTGGGTGTGCTTCCCCCTGGAGGTGGCAGGAGATTCAAATCACACAAGTCACCCAATTCCATTGGACACTCAGGCCAGGCTCTTTTCCTTGCTCTTTGAAGTAATTTCTGAGCTGCTTGAAAGGCTGCCCTCCCCTCCCCTAAGACCTCAGTTGTCATAAGCCTTTTCAAACCCTCTGTGCGCATGCGTGTGTGCGTGTGTGCGTGTGTGGTGGGGAGTGGGCATACCAGCATCATTCTTAACCTGGGAATGCCACCTCTGCAGGTGACCACAATAACTGGTGCCATGAGCAGCATGTCAAGACGTGACTACCCCGGGCCAGTCTTCCCTTGCTCAGACTTGCTCACCTGCTCTGCTCCTGGTGGCAGCCTGCGCTGCGGCTGCTGGGGGCTGGGGAGCTGGTGCCATGTACTGTGCTGCCCCGGGAGGCCTTGCTGCGCCTGCCACGCCTCGGTACTGTGCCTACCAGAGTGGGCAGTTTCGGGAATTTCTAAGCATTTGGGAGCAGGAGAGTGGGGTTGGGGCCCTCCTTAAAGTGGTGCTGGGTCGATGTCTTTGATGGGATTTTATCTGTGTGCTAGAGTAAAGTAGAGGCTGGGTTCGCCCCAATATAGTGGGATCATATTGGTGGGAGAGAAAGACTACACCCTGTGCAAAAAGTGAGCCCATTGGGTGTAGCTCTTGAAAGAGCAGGTATTTAAAAAGGAAGCAAAACAGCATGGCAGAAAGGCTGCTCTTAGAGGCCCCACTGAGCACACACTTCTAATTCCAGAGGGCTCCCCTGCAGCAAAACCAAAAGGCTCTGGACTCAGTCAGATTGCCATACGACAGGCACTCCCATAGTGCCCGCAGACACTTGTTCCGCATCAGAGCCTTCAGTGACCGTCTGTCATGCCTCCCAGAGTTACCCACGATGGCCCTCAGTTGTCCATAGGCTTCTGATGCAAGAAACTGCCAGAGGCTCCAAACTGTTGCCATTAGAGCGCAGTTGTCACTGCTTGTAGAGCTATACTAAAAGTGGTTCTGAACCTGTGACCCCTTAGGAAGCTACCCATTAAGCCCTGGGAACTGTAAACAGTGCCCTAAGAACTCTGCTATCGCGGCCCCTTGAGACAAGATCTAGCTAAACCTGGCACCTCTGGCATATCCTGCCAGGAGGGGGTGGCCCCCCTCTCCTCAGTCCCTTGCCAGCTGCTGAAGGAGGTCACCCGTTTCCCAGACCTTTAGGCTTCCTGGGGAGCACTTTAGGATTCCCCAAGTTAATGGAAATGAGTTCATAGCCTTCGGGGACATTGCCTCATCCGTACATGATGAAGCTCAGGCAGTTACTACTTTTATCCTTTAACTGGAACATCCTTTTAAAGGATGGGACTCAAGGGTCCACACCACTGACCAAACAGCAGGCAGTCACCTTAGCACTGACCAGAATTGGCTTCACCGGCCATGTGTACAGACTTTTGGATGATTAAGTTGCCCTTTTGTGGCAGAAGAATTCTGGGACTGTCTTGCCTCACAGTTACCCACAGCGTAAATCAAGGTAACACCTGTCTCTACGTGGTGCTAAACTAAGGTGGCCTCACCAGAACACTTATATTAGTTTTGATCTTTTTGTGTTTTGTAGTCTCTGGGCTTTGGCAATGTAAAATGAGGTGCGTCCATCTTTTCCTTATCATATAAAACACTTTTACTGCCCTAAAAATCTTCTGTGCTCCACTTACTTATTAATTTCTCCCTTTCACCCCCAACTCTCTGGAAACCAAAGATCTTTCACTGTCTCATAGTTTTGTCCTTTCCAGAACTTCCCTTAGACTTCCAGAACAGTGTTAACGAGGACTAGTGAGAGGGGACACCATTGCCTTCTTCCTTATCATAGCAGGAAAGCATCTAGTTTCTCACCATTAAGTATGATGTTAACTGCAGGTTTCTTGTAGATGTTCCTCACCCAGATGAGGAAGTTTCCCTCTTTCTAGTTTGCTATCATCAGTGAATTTGGTGTTTTGTTAAATGCCTTTACATTTAACATTACTTTACATTTTTTCCTCTTTCATTTCTGATATGAATAATTTCTGTCTTTTTTATTCTCAGCTTGTATAGATGTTTCTCAATGCCTTTAATCTTTTCAAATAACTAGTTTTTGGTTGTACTGATTTTTCTCAATTGATTTTCAGTACTTTTGTTCATTTATTTTCTAAATTTTATTACTTCTTGTGCTTGCTTTGGGTTTAATTTGTACTCCTTTTTTTCAGTTTCAAAAGATAGAGGCTTACAGAATTGATTACAGGTTTTTTTTTTTAAGTGCATGCCTTCAATGTATTTCCCTCCAGGCACTGTTTTGCCGCATCCCACAAAAATGAAAACAAACAAAATGTCTGTTAACAGACAGAAAGATAAACAAAAAGTGTTTTATCCAAACAATGAAATATTATTCAGTCATAGAACAAATGAAGTATATGCATGCTACAACATGGTTGTCCCTTGAAAAAAAATTATGCTGAATGAATGAAGTCATTCACAACATCATATACTATATAATTCTGTTAATTTGAGAGCCCGGATAAAGTCATACATAGAGACAGACAGTAGATTAGGGGTTCCTAAGGCTAGGGATTGGGGGAGGAAGATGGGAATGTTGGGAGTAATAGCAAAGTGTAGAGGAGTTTGTTTTAGAGAGGACAAATATTGAAAAATTGACTGTGGGGACGATTGCACACCCCTGGGAATATAGCAAAACATTTTATGTGGGTTTTACTGTACCCTATGTGCACTATATATCCATAAAGCTGTTCAAATAAATAAAGAAAGAAATGCATTAAAAATTTCACAGTCCAGTCATTTAGGCATATCAACGTTTCCAGACTGAAATATTCATCGCTACATGTAGTTACTTTGTGTGTATGTGTGTTGAGAAAGCTTAATCCACACTTAGCAAATTTCAAGTATACAGTATAATATAGGCATATCAAATCATCATGCCGTGATCTTTAAATATAGACAGTTTTGTTTGTCAGTTATACCTCAGTAAAGTCAGAAGAGGAGAAAGTTTCCATTTGTATCCCAAGTTTACATAATGATTTATTCTTTTTCTACTGTCAGTGAAAATGGGAATTGTCTTAGGGATATTACAGTCATTTACGTGTCGGAGTTCTCTAAGGACACAGGAAAAACTTAAATTTCCTCCAGCGTAAAATGTACATCTGAGAATGTAATGAACACATGTCACACCTGTGGTGAGACTGAGGAGAGTCTGAGCACCCATGCTAAGGACCCAGGGTTCCAACTTCCTACCAGAGCCAAGTGCTCAGAGGCAGAACTGACTGAAGGTGAGGAAGAGATTGCTGGGAAGCATCAAAGATTGAAACGGAGCCAGACTCGTTATTATAGATCGCGAGATCACATTAAGTGTCCGTGTTTCTAAAGAGTCTCAGTGCCATGGATGGCCTGACAGCCTTGCACTAAGGCCTTGACCTGTAGAGGACAGAAACCTTCTTGTTCCAGTGTGGCCCGGCCTGGCTCCCCATCCTCATGTTCTCTTCTTACTTGCACCATTTGGAAACTGAATCAGGAATTCCCTGTGCACACCTGCGCCCATGTGTTTCCAAAGAGCTGGGCAAATACAGTATTCAGCTCCATGCCAGGAAAAAAGTTCTGTTTAAAGTCTGAGTCTAGGGTCCTGCAGAGGGCTGTCACTCAGGGAGAACGCCATCAGCAACTGCCCAATCACGGGTGCCGCTGAGGCAGGTGGGTGGGGTGAGGCACCACAGGGGTGTGGACTTCCCCACTACCTTCAGGGCTGGCTCGGGAGTGCACCTCGTTTTTACTTAACGGTCCCTGGTTACTGTTGTAGGCTCTGCGGCGCCGTGATCTGCCCGGGTGGTGGAAGTTTGGGCGGGACTCAGGTAAACCCAGGAAACCTAGAATGGTGAGTGTGCCGGCCGGTGCGGAGACCGGGTGGAGGGCCTGCTGGGAACTGGCTGGAACCGGCTGGAACCGGCTGTTGTGGGAACGGCCTACCCTTAGTCAAGTCTGGAGTCTGTGGACCGAATCCGCTGGGGGCTCCGCTGGGCCTCAGCCCCTTCCGGCTACCCAGCAAGGGGGCTGGGCCGGGAACCGGGACGCGGAGGTTCCGTGCAGTCACTGCGCGGCGACTTAGCTGCTGCAGCGTCTCTGAGCAGCTCTGCGCCCACAGCCCCGCGTCTCTCCAGATGGTGCGGTGGCCACGGGAAGGATCACCTGGGGAAATCGTGACTGGGTCTGCGGGGTTTGTGCGTGGGAGGAGCTGTGGTCCGTAGAGTCCCCAGTCCGTTCTTTCTCCCCAGGGGGAGCCGGCTTTTTATGAGTTTTCTAAATGTTTGAGAAGCAGGGTCTCAAATCCATGACCTTGTTCCCCCAGGTTGCCCCTTACTAAAACTGGCAATAAATCCTCAAATTTCCAGATCAGTTCTCGAGTTCCCAAAGCCACCCTTCCGTCCTTGACTTACAGCATCATTATCAACTATTTGTTCTCCGGGGTGCGTTTCAGACAGACTCAATATTTTAATTGCTTATGTAATTTTTGTACGGAACAATGGAATGCTCTTTTTTAGAGATTAATATTTATATGGATATTTTGTATGGGAGGAAAGCCGATAGTAACCACCTGGAAGACATTTTTATGAAATCCCTGTTCCTCTGCCCCAGGATCTTCCCTGGGCACAGACATACTATGGGAAGTCCTTTGGGTGGAGGTTCCTCTTTGGAAACTTTCCTGGGTGTTCTCTCCTGTCGGCACTGCCCCTTCCCTGGGTCTGTTACCTTGAAAATATTGACTTATGTAAGTCTCAGTTTTTAATAAGGGTGAAATGTGTTTTAATCAATAGAACTTGAAGACACATAAAAGACGTCCAAACATGCAAAAAGAGAATTCAGAAGAAAAAAATTCCAGAATGACATTCCATTTCTAGGATTTTTCTCTCACTCTTCCTGAGCATGTGTAGTAAGTTTCTGAGATTTGTTTGATTTGGGAGTGTTTTAAAATCCAGTTTCAGGGCTTCGCATTGCAGAGCAGAATTGTTGAAGTAGATTCATGAGAAAAGCTTCCTCGCCCTGGCAGTGGGGAAGCAGTGCAGGGCCGTGGGTGGAGGTGGGTGCGGATGCTCTTCTTTCTGTGGTTGTGGATGTTTAGACCTAGATATTTCTAGATTTCATGTTGAGGTTTGCATTCAGAATATAGTTTGTGTACATTGAACAAGTCTGTGAAGGTCTGGTGTTCGTCTCCTTGAGAAAGTGTTTATGAATTGGGGAGTTCATTTGGGTCAGAAGTTAAGCTGAATCAGGCTGAGCGTTCTTTCACTTGCAAGAATGAAACCCCCCTGGGGATGGGAGCACTTCCGTGCCTACAGGAGAGAAGACTGTAGGACAGGGGTGTCAAACTGATTTTCACCAGGGGGCCACATCAGCCTTCAGGTTGCCTTCGAAGGGCCGAATGTAATTTTAGGACTGTATAAATGTAACTACTCCTTAACAGTTCAGTGAGAGTCCAGCGCTGCTGCTGGGTAGAAACAAGCTGCCGGGTCAGATAAAACAAGGTGGAGGGCTGGATTCGGCCCGAGGGCCTTGTGTTTGCCACCTGTGCTGCAGGAGCTCCCACAGTTCACTCCTGAGCTGCTCAGGTGTTCCTCCCCTCCTTCCCCTGGGACTGACCCACTCCTTGGGTTTTAATCTTAGCAGGGGTTGTCTAGAACCTTAGTGAAAACATACTCAACTTTCTGAGTGTGCGTTTCCTTCTGAACTATAGGGAAGAAGGCTGCTTATCTGTCTTGATTCCAGTATTGCTGTTTCATTTCATTGGATTCCTTTCTCCCCTAAATATTGCAGCCCTTTAATTCTAGTTTCTATTAGCACCTGGGCTTTTAAAATATAATTTGGGAGATACTGTGTGAATAAGGCAAGGAACTTGGTGAACCAAATAGAATTAGATTTAATTATGGAAGAGAACCCGAGGATGGGAGATGGGTGTTTTTACGTTCCCAGTTGATTTTTCCATTTTTTAGGTCAGATTTTGTATGCCCATGATTCTAGAGAACTTTGACCTTGAAAAGTCTATACTATTCTTTAGGCAGATGAAGTTCTATTTTAATGGATGTGAGGAAAAAAACAGTTGAATTTTTATTTTCATTGATATAAGAAAAACAACTTAAAATTTATGGATATCTTTGAATTTTCTAGTTTATTTCAGGGATTTATGGCAGACCCTAATGTACTATATTATATTATGTATAATGTTATTCAAACTATTATAATGTTCTTTGTCCTTTTTATCAAAAGGGGATTTGGGATTTTTTGATGGTCTGCAATTTTATATTTTTTAGTGTTTAAAAGATTACATCTTAGAATGGTGTTCTGTATAGAAAAATTAAATTAATTTTTAAAAGTAAAAATTAATTTAAAATAATGATTAAGGATAGGAAACAAACTTATATAAAATTTTCTCCTTACTTTAAATAAGCAGTGCGTTGGAAGTTTGATTAAATTTCTAAGAAGTCTGACTTAAGGCTCCCTGGTTACATATCCTGGTCCACTCCAGTGCTCTAAGTTTAGCCACCTGCAAAACAATGGTTTTAATCACTTCTACATATATTAATTTGCTAGTGTTTATATAAAAACAATCTAGTACGGATGCGCATTTTTCATACTTGTGTCTGTTCTTGTCATGAGTGGTCAGGCTCCATTTGTTTGATGCTTGACTCCTGACAGCTTAAGCCTCAGCCCTTCCTTTCCTCCTGGTCCTTTGTATCAGACTGATAAACCTGGAGGCTCCTGCTCTGTGAGCAGCTGCCTGCTGGGGGCCCTCCGGTGAGCCAAGCTGCCCTGGGTTGTATTGTTGATATCACTGAGCCTGGGTGCTATATTCAGAGGACTTCTTTTTTCAGTGAGTGCAAGTGTGTAATAAATATTTTTTATTGTTTATGCTATTACAGTTGTTCCCACTGTTCCCCCCCCCCCGCCCCCACCTACTCAGCTTTACCCTCTCCCCTCAAGGATCAGGGTAAATGTTCTTTGTTTAATCCTGTCGTATATTCAGAGGACTTTGAGTTGACAGTTGTAGTCATTCCTTGTTGTTTGGGAGCAGGAGTTTGGGAATGGAACTCTCTTTACAGTGGTTTTGGGTCACTTCTGATTGGAGCCTATGGTGTGTTGAGGGAGAGGTGTGACTCAGGCTGAGTTCTCAACATTCACGTGAGTGCTAGGGTGATTAACCCCCCCCCCCCCCCCCCGAGTGAGGTGAGCCCTTAGCCACTCCTTAAAGATCAGGTGTTTTCTTTCTGTTTAAAAACAAAGTTTCATTACTTTTTTTATTAATGTATAGTTGACATACAATTTTATATTAGTTTCAGGTGTACAACATAGTGATTTTTACACTTATATATTTCACAACCCACTGTTGCTACACAAACTTACTACAATATTGTTGACTATTTTTCTATGCTATAAATTACAACCTGAATATTGATTTATTATATTAACTGGAAGTCTGGACCTCTTATTTCCCCTTATCTTTTTCACTTATCCTACCAAATGCTTTTAAAATTATTATCATTTACTTTTTAATCCTCATCTGCGGACTTTTTTTCATTGCTCTTTAGAGAGAGAGGAAGGGAGAGAAACACTGATGTGGGAGAGAAGCACCCATTGGCTGCTTCTGCTATGCGCCCACTTTGGTTATGGGATGACACCCCAACCAACTGAGCAACACCGCCCAAGGCTCGAAACTCTTTTTTGGAGGGCACCTATCAGTTTGTTTTTTGTTCTGTCAGTCTATTTCTGTTTTGTTTGTTTTTTTAGATTCCACATATGGCATTTAGATTCCACATAATTATATGGCATTTGTCTTTCTTTGTATGACTTTTTTTCACTTAGCATAAAAATCTCTGGCTCCATTCATACTGTTGCAGCTGACAAAATTTTATTATTTTTGTAGCTGAGTATTAATAGTCCATTGTATGCGCGCGCGTGTGTGTATCATGTCTTCTATTGTGCATAATACTGCAATTAACATAGGGATGCTAGTGTTTTTGAATTAGTATTTTTTGTTTCATTTGGATAAATACCCCAAAGTGGAGCTGCTTGTTCGAATGTATGTTCTAATATTAATTTTTTGATGTACCTTTATATTGTTTGCTATAGTGGTTGCACCAATTTAAAATCCCACCAGCAATTCACAAGGGTTCCCTTTTCTCTACATTCTTGCGGACACTTGGTATTTGTTGACTTTTGGATCATAGTCAATCTGACAAGTGTGAGGTGCTAAATACAGAGAACAAACATGTGGTTGCCGAGGGGAGGAGGGTTGGGGGATGGGCAGAAAAGTTGAAGGGGATTAAGATGTGCAAACTTTTAGTTATGAAATAAGCCATGGAGATGTAATGTACAGCACAGGGAATAGAGGCAATAATATTGTAATAACTGTGGTGACAGATGGCTACTAAAATTACTGTGGTGATCACTTTGTAAGGTGTGTACATGTTGAATTACTATGTTGTACACCTGAAACTAATATTGCATGTCAACTATAAATAAAAATGTCTTTTTAGAAAAGTGCGAGGGCAAAAACTAAAAGCATTTCATTTCCCTTAAGATCAGGAACAAGACAGAGATGTCCACTTTACCCACTCTTATTCAACATAGTACTGGAAGTCCTAGTCCCAGTGACCAGACAAGAAGAAGAAATAAAAAGCATTCACATTGGAAAGGTGTAAATAAAACTGTCATTATTCGCAGACAATGTGATATTGTACATAGAAAACCCTATAGGCTCCACCAAAAAACTGTTAAACCTAATAAATAAACTTGGCAAAGTTTCAGGATACAAAATCAATACTCAGACATCGATGACATTTTTATACACCAATAATGAACTATTAGAAAGAGAAACTAAGAAAGCAGTCCCATTTACTATTGCAACAACAACCACCAAAAAAATAAGGTACCTAGGAATAAATTTAACCAGGAAGGTAAAAGATGTGTACTGAGAAAATTAAAAGACACTGAGGAAAGAAATTGAGGAAGATACAAATAAGTGGAAGCATATACCATGTTCATGGGTTGGAAGAATTAACATCATTAAAATGTCCATAGAGCCCAAAGCAATCTATAGATTTAATACAATTCCTAGTAAAATATCAGTGGCATATTTCATAGATCTAGAACAAATATTGCAAAAATTTATATGGAACCAAAACAGAAGCCAAATAGCCTCAGCAATCTTGAGAAAGAAGAACAAAGTTAGAGGGATCATACTACCTGATCTCAAACTATACTGTAAGGCCACTGTAATCAAAACAGTCTGGCACTGGTATAAGAACAGACACATAGATCAATGGAACAGAATAGAGAACCCAGAAATAAACCCACAGCTTTATGGTCAATATTTGAAAAAGGAGGCAAGAGCATACAGTTGAGTAAAGACAGTCTCTTCAATAAATGGTGCTGGGAGAACTGGACTAGTACTTGCAAAAAAAATGAAACTAGACACCAACTTATACCATACACCGGAATAAACTCAAAATATATAAAGAAATTTAAATACAAGTTACAATATCATAAAAACCCTAGAGAAAAACATAGGTAGTAAAATATCCAGATACCTTGTGTAGCAATATTTTTTCTGATATCTCTCCTAGGGCAAGGGAAACAAAGGAAAAAATAAATAAACAAATGGGACTACATCAAATTAAAAAGCTTCTGCACAGTTAAAGAAACCATCATCAAAATGAAAAGGGAACCTACTGTGCAGCAGAACATTTGCCAGTGATACTACAGATAAGGGTTTAATCTCGAAAATATATAAAGAACTGATACAATTCAACACCAGGAAGAACAACAATCCAATAAAAAAAAAATGGGCAAAGGACCTGAATAGACACTTCTCCAAGGAGGAGATGCAGATGGCCTATAGATGTATGAAAAATGCTCGACATCACTGGACATCAGAGAGATGCAAGTTAAAACCACAATGAGCTATCACAATGAGGTATCAACAAACAAGTGCTGGCGAGGTTGTGGAGAAAAGAGAACCTTAGTGTACTGTTGGTGGGAGTGCAGACTGGTGCATCCACTCAGGAAAACAGTATGGGGGTTTCCTCAGAAACTTAAATATGGAACTGCCTTTTGACCCAGCGATTCTACTTTTGGGAATATATCCTAAGAATCCCGAAACACCAATTCAAAAGAATATATGCACCTCTGTGTTCATATCAGTGTCATTTACAATAGGCAACATTGGGAAACAGCCCAAGTGCCCATCAGTAGATGAGTGGGCAAGAAAACTGGTACATTTACACAATGGAATGCTATGCAAGAGTGAAAAAGAAATTCTACCTTTTACTACAGCATGGATGGATCTGGAGACTATTATCCTAAGCATGATTTTGGTGTTGGTAATGCTGGCCTTGTAGAGTGAATTTAAAAGTGTTCTTTTTAAAATTTTTTGGAATATTTTGAGGAATATAGGTAATACTTCTTTAAGTTTTTGGTAGAATTCAGCAAACTGTTAGGTCCTGGATTTTTGTTTGTTGGGGTTTCTTTCATTACTGGTTCAGTTTTTTTACTAGTTATTGGTTTGTTCAGATTTTCTATTTTTTCCTGATTCAGGCTTGGAATATTGTATGTTTCTAGAAATTTATACATTTCTTCTTGGTTGTCCAGCTTGTTGTTGTATTCACTTAATGATTATTGTATCTCTGTGATGTCAGTTGTAACTTCTCTTTTGTTTATGATTTTGTTTATTTGGGCTTTCTTTTTCTTTTCTTTATGAGTCTGGCTAAGGGTTTGTTCATTTTATCTTTTCAATGAACCAGGCTTAGCTTCATTGATCTTTTCTATTTTTGTCTCTGTTTATTTCATGTATTTTCACTCTGCTCTTTATTATTTCCTTCCTTTTACTAACTTTTTTTTTTTTAAGTAGTTCTTTTAGGTGTCAGATTAGGTTATTTGAAATTTTTATTTTGTTTCTTGAGGTAGGTCTGAATCAACTATGAACTTCCCTTTTGTAACTTTTCGCTTTGTCCATAGATTTTGGAATGCTGTGTTTTTATTTTCATATGTCTCAAATATTCTGTGATATTTTCTTTGATTTTTTGGTTAACCTCTTGATGATTTAGTAGCATGTTGTTTAGCCTCCACATGTTTGTGGTTTTTCCAGTTTTCTTCTTATAATTGATTTCTAGTTTCATACTATTGTCATCAGAAAAGATACTTGATATTTCTATCTTAAATATATTAAGATTTGTTTTGTGGCCTAATGTGTGATCTATCTAGGAAAATGTTCCAGAGTTGACTTGGGGTGGTGAACACAAAATACAGTGTACAGATGATTGTGTTAGAACTGTGCACCTGAAACCTGTATAATTTTGTTAACCAGCATCACCCCAGTAAATTCAATAAAAAAAAAAAGAAAGAAAATATTCTATGTGTACTTGAAAATGAATGTATTCTGTTATATTCGGCTGGACTGTTTCTGTAAATAACTACTAATTCCATCTGGTCTAATGTGTCTTTTAAGGCTAGTGTTTCCTTGTTGGTTACCTGGATGATACATCCATTGACGTAAGTAGGTTGTTAAGTCCCCTGCTATTATTGTCATAGTATCAATCTCTTCCTGTATAGTGACTAATTTTTGCTGTATGTACTTAGGTATATCTGCATAAATGTGTATAAATGTTATATTATTATGTAATGCCCTTCTTTGGCTTTTATTAGAGATTGTTTTGGGTTTTGTCTGATATAAGTATTTCTGCACCAGCTTTATTTTCATTGCCATTCACATGAAATATCTTTTTTCTTCTCTTCCATTTCAGTTTGTGTGTGTCTTTAGATCTTAAATAATTCTTTGTAAGCAAATATGCATGACTCTTGTTTTTATTATTCATTTAGCCACTCTGAATTGGAGAATTCATATTTAAAGTAATTTTTGATGGATATGTACTTAATTGCCATTTTATTAATTCTTTCTAATTGTTTTTGTAGTTCTCCTCTATTCCTTTCTTCTTCTCTTGCCTTTTTCTCCTTGTGCATTGATGGCTTTCATTAGTGTTATGTTTGGATGCCCTTCTCTTTTTATGAGTGTGTGAACCTGTTACAGGTTTTTGGTTTGTGGTTACCATGACCCTCATATCCTATGTTTATAGTAGTCTCTTGTAAGATAATAGTTGCTTAAGTTCAAAATATTCTAAAAACACTGCATTTTTTACTCATTCCCTACTCCTCACATATTTTATGTTTTTGACACTATATTTTACATCTTTGTATATATACCTTAATTTATTCCAGATACATATGATTTTATTGCTGTTGTTTCTTAACTTTCATATTAGCTTTATAATTAGTTGATTTACCACTTTTACTAAATGCTTGCCTTTACCATTGAGTTTTTAAAATCTTATTTTTAGTTCTCTCCTTTTATTTTTTGCATATAGAAGTCCATTTAGCATTTCTTTTGGTGCTGATTTAGTGGTGATGAGCTCCATTGGTTTTTGCTTGTCTGGGAAATTGTATTTCATTTAATCTGAATAATAACCTTGCTGGGTAGAGTATTGTTTCTTGTAGGTTTCCCTTTTATTACTTTGATTAAATTACATCATTCTCTTCTGGCCTGCAAAGTTTTTGTTGAAAAATCAACTCTTAGTCTTATGGGAACACACTTCTTACATAACTGTTTTTCTCTTGTTACTTTTAAGATCTCTCTTTGTCTTTTGGCATTTTAATTATGTGTTTTTGGGTTTCTTTGAGTTTATCTTGTTTGGAACCCTCCTTACTGACTTGGATGTCTGTTTCCTTCAGCAGGTTAGGGAAGTTTTTGGCCGTTATTTCCTCAGATAGGTTTTTCCATCCCTCGTTCTTCTGTGTATATCTTTCGATCTGAGGTGGGTCTCTTGGACACAGCATATATATGGGTCTTGTTTTCTGACCCATTCAGCTACCCTATGTCTTTTGGTTGGAATATTTAAACCACTTACATTTAAGGTGATTATTGATAGATGCATATTTAGTGCCATTTTATTGTTAGACCGTTTTCCTCTCTTTTTTTTTTTCTTCTTAAAACAGGCTCTTCAACATTTGTTGCAGTACTGGTTTGGTGGTAACAGACTCCTTTAGCTTTTTCTTGTTGGGGAAGCTCCTTATTTCTCCTTCAATTTTAAATGATAGCCTTGCTGGGTAAAGTAGCCTTGGTTGTAGGTCCTTCTTGCTTTTCATCTCTTGAATATTTCACGCCACTCACTCCTGGCCTGAAATGTTTCCATTGAGATAATCAGATGACAGTCTAATTGGTGTTCCCTTGTAGGTAACTTCCTGCTTTTCTCTTACCGCTTTTAGGATTCTTTCCTTGTTTTTAAGCCTTGCCACTTTAATTATGGTGTGTCTGGTGTAGGCCTCTTTGTTTCCAACTTGTTTGGGACTCTCTGAGCTTCCTGGACTTGTGTGTCTTTTTCCTTCACCAGATTAAGGAACTTTTCAGTTATTATTTCTTCAGATGCATTCTCTGTCCCTTTCTCACTCTCTTCTCCTGGTATTCCCATTGATGTGGATGTTGTTGCACTTCAAGTTGTCCCAGAGGTTTCTTAAACTCTCCTCATTTTTTAAATTATTTTTTCTGTTTTGCTTCTCTACATGGGTTTTTTTTTCTGCATTGTCTTCCAAATCACTGATTTGATCCTCTCCTTCATCTAACCTACTGTTCATTCCTTCCAGTGTATTATTTTATATTAGATATTGTGTTCTTTGTTTCTGACTGGTCCTTTTTTATGGTTCCTATGTCTTTTTTTCATGCTGTTAAGTATCCTTATAATCATTACTCTAAACTATCTGATAGATTGTTTGCCTCCATTTCATCCAGTTCTTCTTATGGAAAATTCTCTCATTCATTCTTTGGGGACTGTTTCTTTGTTTTCTCATTTTGGCTGCCTTTTTGTGTTTGTTTTTATATATTAGGTAGATCTGCAAGACTCTGGTGCAGCCCTAAGTGGAACCCTGCCTGTGACTGGCCCTGGGCAACCTGTTTAGAGCTGTCAGAATCCGCAGCCTGTGGCTCCCTCTGCTGGGCCTGGGTTGTGCAGATGACTAATTTCACTGTTTCTATTTGTTGTCCTTATTTAGTTCTTTTTGTCTTTCTCCTTTTTCTGCCTTCTTTGGCTTTAACTGAGAATTTTTTTCCCTTATACTTTTATTTTCTATGCTGTTAGCAATCAGTTGCACATATTTTAAAACTTTTTTGGTGCTTGCCATTGAGTTTTGAGGATAGGTTTACAACTCACTCACCTCTTCCGTGAAGTCACATTGTACTGCTTTGCTGATTATGCAGGTGCCTTAGACCACTCTCTTCAAAGCTCCCCCTGCTGTTTTTTTCACACTACTGTTACTTATTGCACATGTTTCTTAGCATATAATTGTCGAATACATTGTTATGTTATTTTAAACAAAATGGCATCTGTTATAATTATGGTAAGAAACAGAAGATATTTTACCTCCATTTATTTCTTTTCTAATTTACCACCTTCAACATTTACATTCTTCCCGCTGAATTTTTGAATATTTCATTGAAAATATGTGTAGTCATGACACATTTTCTTGTTTTTGTCTAAGAAAGTTTTACTTTTTATGTTTTGAAGGATAATTTTGATTGACATAGGAGAGTAGTGTTTTTCTTTTAAAACTTTAAATTTGATACTCTTTTTCTTCCATGATTTCTGATAAGATCTATAGTTTAATTCTAATCTTTGTTTCAGTATATTATTTCTGTCTTTGCTTTTTGTCTACATTGAATATGAGATAATTGGTTGTACACTTTTGTTGTTTTTCATTTTTAGTGTGTTATTTATCATTATTTTTAGGACAGTCTCACTGATTGTTACTTCACAGATTTCTTCTGTTTCTTCTCTTTCTTTTCCTTCATGTACTCCCATGACATGGATTTAAGTTTTCTGTTTAAAGAAAGTACTTAGGGTTCATAGATACTGTTGGCTGACTGACTTTTTTGTTCTTTTTTCTTTGCATTAGACTTCAATTATATATACATATATATATATAATTACAGTGTAATGTTAGGAACATAATATTTGGGGCATATTTCAAAGTATTGTGTTTATTTTATCTTTTCCAATATTGGGGACACTGAGTCCTGATTTAAATTACCTGATGGATTTAAAAAGAGAAGTTCAAGTTTTTTTGCTCTTTTATTGTGAAGTCAGAAATAACAGCTTCTAAGATACTTCAGTGCCAGGCCAGACACTGGAAATCTCTGACTCGGTTTTTTTCCATCATTGACTACTGACAGCTTTAAAGCGCCACCTTTCTTCTTCCCCTTGTGCGCCATCTATAGGAGGTGATGGGAAGGCCTGAGGGCTTTCTCCTTTGCTGTAGCAAGAGATTGAATCCACGCAAGCTCCTGCCCTTGTGTGTGAGCTCTCACCCTAGCCCATCGCCCAACTTTGTAAAACAACAAGTCCATGCACCTTTGCTTGTTCTCTTAAAGAATCTTATGCTTTCCTGAGAGGCCTGCCTTACTCCCCCAAGACCTCAACTGTGGGTGTAATAAACCCGATCACACTCTGCCGATAGTGCGTACTATGATCAGCTGAGGGATCCCATGCTCAGGGGTGGAGCTGTCATGCTCCTTTACTCCACAGGGAGTTTGGAAATGACAGAAGAAGGGCAAGCATTGCCTAGGCACACAGATAATACCCTTGTGTTACAATTGCCTATAGTATTCAGTACAACAACATGCTGTACAGCTTTCCAGCCTAGGAACAATCTGCTGTATCACATAGCCTAGATGTTTGGTAGACCATACCATCTAGGTTTGTACACTCTATGTGTTCCCACAAAGATGAAATTGTCCAAACAACATATATCTCAGAATGTGTCCCCATAGATAAGTGGCACCAGACCATAACTTTCCAGGTGATTGTATTGGACAGAGAAAGAAAGGAAGAGCTGAGTCTGTAATCAGTATTCTATAAGAAAAAAGTAGTGCTGGTCTGTATAAATATTATTCAGACAGCTGCAGCTGATGACTTTTAATGGCCTGGAGACCTTTAAGATTATGTGGCTCCCTGGACCTTGCTAAAACTTGTGTTGTCAGAGACCTTCTGGACTCATGTTTGGCAATGGCAGTAGTACAAAAGGCTTCTAGTATTCAGTATGTATGTGTTCACTGTAAACTTGTGCAGATTTAATAACCTTCTGTGTCATGTAGATGGTGAGTAATAAAAAAGATTAAAAACTTATTTTAACAAGGAATTGATCATCTTAAAAATGATAATACAGGGGTGGGCAAAAGTGGATTTATAGTTATTTGTATGGAAAAAGACATGCAGGTTATCATTATCACAATAGCTTTATTAACTCTATGTTCCGTGTACTCATAACTGTAAACTTGCTTTTGCCCACCCCAGTATCTTTCTTATTTCTGTAGCACTTCTTTCTATTCCCAACATGCTCTGATCCTGCCAGCAGAGGAAATACATAAAATATAATGTCATCACAGTAAAAACGTGTATATAATTTCCATGTGTTCATGGTGGTGTCAAATTTATAAGGAAGTAATTGTGGACAGAAAGTAAGTTTTTGATGATCAAGTAATATATTAAATATTTGCAAATGAGAGAATCATATGTAACCTGCCCGTAAATGGAGTCTGGATGCCCATTGCTTTCTGTCTCATAAATTGTATTGTACACATACTTGTGGTGTTTTAGGATTCAGTGACATTTGAGGATGTGGCTGTGAACTTCAGTCTGGAGGAATGGGCTTTACTAGATTCTTTGCAGAAGAAACTCTACAGAGATGTGATGCAGGAAACCTTCAGGAACCTGGCTTCCATAGGTAAGGATGACAAGTTACCTTCACTTCCTCATCTGAAGGACAGGTGTTTCTTACCTGTCGATATTGTGCTAACTTGTAATGTAGAAATAGAGGACATTGGTTAATAAACTAGATATAGTCACAGCTCATCATAGAACTAGAATCTGATAATTTTTCTATAATTTCTAATACTTTGGAATCATATTTCTTGATCTGCATTTTAGGGAAAAAATGGGAAGATCATGACATTGAAGATCAGTACAAAAACCGGGAGAGAAAATGTAGGTGAGTTGCACTCATAATAGAGAGCATTGTCTCAGGTGAGAAACATGTTATGCTATGAAATTTTTAAAAGAATCAACCCAAATACCCCTGCTTCAAATTAACTATTTCTCAAAACCTTTCTACCACATTACTTTTATCTATATGACACAGATGTCCGGTGTTTGTGAAATAGTTTACATGGGAAGAGCATTAATGAAGTGTATACATGACAGTTGCTGTTTTGATAATAGCAAGGCTGAAGTTGTCTTCCAGAGCTTTTAGTATATTCAGTGTCCAACAATTTGGACAAGAGAGGAAACCTGTATTTTGCAGTAAATCATAAAAAGGTAGTTCAGATGTTCTACTAATAAATATAAAATTATTAACAAAGAAATTAATAATGTGCTGCTTGTTTTTTACAGGAGTCAAATGGTAGAGAGACTCTGCAGAGGGAGGGAGGGTAGCCAGTGTGGACCAAACTTCAGCCTTATTCCGAGTCTCAGTCTGAAGAAAACTCTTCCTGGAGGAAAACCCTGGGAATACAGTGTGTGTGGGGAAGTCTTCATGCATCAGTCATCTCATAATGGGGACATCACATGTCACAGGCCGTCTGGGTATCAGAAATATGGAGAGAAGCCATGTAAATGTACTGTATGTGGGAAAGTTTTCACTTATACTCAGTTTTTTGAAAAACATGAAAGACATCACAGTGGAGAAGAATTGCAGAACTGTGAGGAATGTGGAAAAGCCTTCATGTGGCTCAAAAGCCCTGAAAGACACATGATCTCACACACTGCAGATGCTCCTTACAGATGTAAGGTGTGCGTGAAAACCTTTAGTTCTTCAACTTCTCTTCAGACATGTGAGAGAGCCCACACTGGAGAGAAGCCCTATCAGTGTAAACTCTGTGGAAAAGTCTTCCGATATTATAAAAGTTTTCAAAGACATGAAAGAAATCATCCGGGAGAGAAGCCCTATGAATGTAAAAAATGCAATAAAGCATTCAGGTATCCCAGCCATCTTCAAATCCATGAAAGAACTCACACTGAAGAGAAACCCTATGAGTGTAAGGAGTGTGGAAAGGCCTTCAGGTCATATAGTTCCTTACAACCCCATGAAATGACTCACACAGGAGAGAAACCCTATGAATGCAAGGAATGTGGAAAAGCCTTCAGATATTACAGTTCCTTACAAATACATGAAAGGTCTCACACTGGAGAGAAACCATATGAGTGTAAAAAATGTAATAAAGCATTCAGTGCTCCCAGTTGTCTTCGAAAACATGAAAGAATTCACAGTGCAGAGAAACCCTATGAATGTAAGGAGTGTGGAAAAGCTTTCAGATTTTACAGTTCCTTACAAACACATGAAAGGACTCACACGGGAGAGAAACCCTATGAATGTAAGCAGTGTGGAAAGGCCTTGAGGTATTATAGTTCCTTACAAATACATGAGAGAATACACACAGGAGAGAAACCCTATGAATGTAAGGAATGTGGAAATGCATTCAGATGCAACAGTTTCTTAAAAATACACAAAAAATCTCACACTGGAGAGAGACCCTATGAATGTGAAAAATGTAGTAAAGTATTCAGCACTCCTAGTAATCTTCGAATACATGAAAGAACCCACACTGCAGAAAAACCCTATAAATGTAAGGAGTGTGGAAAAGCCTTCAGATATTTTCGTTCCTTACAAACACATGAAAGGACTCACACAGGAGAGAAACCCTATGAATGTAAACATTGTGGTAAAGCTTTCATTTGTCGCACCACCATTCAAAGACACATGAAAATGCACACTGGAAATACACCTTATCAATGTAAGGAATGTGGGAAAGCATTCACTTGCCTTAGTTTGTATCAAAGACACGAGAGAACTCACACTGGAGAGAAACCCTATGAATGTAAACAGTGTGGAAAAGCCTACAGAGATCACAGTTCCTTACAAAGACATGAAAGGACTCATACTGGAGAGAAACCCTATGAATGTAAGGAATGTGGAAAAGCCTTCATTTGTAACAAAATTTTTCGAATACACATGATGAGAGTACACACTACAGAAAAACCATATAAATGTGAAGAATGTGGGAAAGACTTTAGCCATCCCTATTCCTTCCGGAGGCATGAAAGGACTCACTGGATAAAACCTCTTGAATGCAAGTAGTGTGGGGAAGATGTTAGTTAGCCCACATCCTTACTTGTAAAACCACTGAAAATAAATAAAAAAAAATGGAAACATAAAAAGGATTGATGTAAATTAATTTAGTTAGTGTTCTAGAAAACTTTATTGTTAAAAAATTTTATTTTAAAAATTGATTTTAGTGACAGCTGGGGGAGAGAGAAAGAAACATCATTTTGTTCCACTTATTTATGCACTCATCGGTTGCTCCGTGTGTGTGTGCCCTGACCGGGGATCAAACCCACAACCCTAGTGTATCAGGATGATGGTCTAACCAACTGAGCAGTTTGGCCAGGGCTATTCTACAAAACTTTCAAGATTAAAGAGTTATTATTAAAATAGTAAAGTTATATTCATCAGGTTTCTTTAAGTGCATAAGGGCACATGGGATTTTTACTACAGTAGATCCTTGAAGAACTCAGGAGTTAGGGGAAACTGCTACTTTCCACACAGTTGAAAATTTGTGTATAACCTAAGCCAGCCTTCTGCATAAATGAACACCAAGCTGAGGATTGAAAATACACTTGACTCTTGAATAGCCCAAGTTTGAAACTGCGCAGGTCCTCATTTTTTTCTGCATAAAAGTGGACCTGGGCATTTCAAACTCAATGTTTAAGCATCAGTTACTTTTAGAAATGAATATTGAGGTGAAGTTATTCTGCAATTTGTCTTTCAACAATTACATAACATTAATAGGCAATAAGTTTTCATCATCAGTTAATAATATCGTCTCCTTACATTTTGAAGCCTGTTAGATCCATGGGTAAGTTCAAGTTTATTTCTAATCTGTAGTTAGGTTTAATTTTTTTATGATGTCTTATTTGTTTCATGTTAAGGGGGCATTGAAAAATGGCAGTTTGGTATTTGTTGGGATTTTCCTACTGGTTTTGTGGCAGTGCTGGGTATTTCTGTTCCAGTATATATTCTCACTTTCTTATAAAACTCCTTTTGTGGGGTGATAGGTGTTAGATACTTTTTCCATTTTCCATTCTAATAAACAGTTGGAAGAAATTTTTAAGTATGTCAAGTTTATGAAAGATTTTAGTTTCATGGGAATTATTTTTATATTTCAGCTTTTGCTCATGTTTTTTCTTGTGACTTGCATTTGGTGAATAGATTTTTGTTTAAGAAGAGAGACCTATAATAAAAAAAATAGAGTTGAAAACAGTACCTCTGTGGGTAGTGTTAGAAACTTGATTTTTTAGAATCTGTATCCTTCGTGGTTCCATATTAGGAACCACCAGTAGCCCCCAGTGTGAGATTTGGAAGGCAGAAGGGAAGAAGGCATTAGTCAGATTGGGTAGCCACCACAGGGAGAAGTAGTGGGGGTTTGAAGACACCATCTTCTGCATCATTTTTTTTTTTTATTCTTTGCCCTTCCAGCCAAGAATATCCTTGCAGCCACCACCATTTTGTTTGATTTCCATTGTTTTAGGTGTAGGTTTTCACGGATGTCTTCACAAATTGCACATCAACGATCCATCAGAGTGTAGATTAGTTGTAAGCCCTCTTGTGTCCACCAGGGAACTGATTCAGACTTTTATGCTTGGGGGGATTCTCTGGTTTTCTTCTTCTCTGGGTTATATCAGCATGAATTTGTATAGGAAACACCTTATGCTGTCAACAGTGCTGGTGTGTGTTTTCCTGATGGCCCATGTTGTCTGCAATGGTGCCGTCAGAAAGCAACGTGGGACAGTGTTTCTCTGCTGCGTGTGCGGTGGCTGCCTTGACCCGGCGCTGCCGCCGTGTGAGTGTCAGCACCTCCCTCCCATCGGGAGGCTGTGGGTGTTTACAGTTGCTTGTAGCTGCATGAAACCCCTCAGTACATTTTCAGTCATGTGTGACTGTGTGGTTAAAACCATGTGCATATTTTTTCAAACTAACAGTTATGCAGTTTCTTCAGTCAAGAGTCTTCTTGACTCTTTGAGCCATAGAATGCTAACAAATCTTCTTCTTGTGATGATATATTAACATGTTCCATTATAATTATGGGATTACAGATGAAGTTTGCAATTTTCAATTTAATTATTATACATTATGAGACAACTTTATCATATGCATGTAATTTCAGGTATTTTTTTCTTCAGGCAAATTTTATTATTTTTTTTAAATTAAAAAATCTTTTTAAGATTTTATTTCTTTATTTTTTAGAGAGGGGAAGGCAGGGAGAGAGAGGGGATGGCAGGAAGAAAGAGAGGAGAGAAACATTGATTGGTTTTCTCTCACATGAGCCATAACCCAGGAATATATGCCCTGACCAGGAATTGAACCAGCTACCTTTTGCTTTGCTGGATGATGCCCGGTTGAGCCACACTGGTCAGAGCTATATTTTATTGTTTTATAGTTACAATTTTTGTCATATAACTAATTTCTTTTTCATTCTTAATACCAAAAATGTAAATCATGGTTTTTCTCAATGCCCTGTTGCCAGTAACTGGCAGGGTTGCACAAATAGTCGGAAAAGGAGGTATAATGAATTCCACAAACCATCAAGAATGACCACAAACCATCAAGGACTGTGAGGTATGACAGTAACATGATGCTCTAAAGCACTTGTAGGATTTTGGCTTCTGTTAGTTGATTTGAATGCTATACAAGGAAGCAAGAACTTTTCCTGTATTGAATGCTGTGAGGAAGTAAATTTTATTCTATCATTGGTAATCATAATAATTTTCTATTAGGAAAAATTTAATGGAGCTAAAGATAATTCATAAGACACTTCAGTCAGCAATATTAGTAGGAAGAGGGGAATATTGGTCATTGTTATGATTTGGAAACACATCCTTTACCACTTATGATATGGGCACAAAATATGCTTGCAGATACCTTGGTGTCTCATGGTCGCTAATGAAGAAGGGGTGTGACATTTTTCTCTTCATGAGATAAGACTGGCCTTGCAATGAGAACAAGGCCAGTTCTTGATCCTCCACAACAGCTTTTGTTTTTCCTACCTTTTATCTAAACTCCTGTATTTCCTACAGTATTAGACACAGTTTATCATAAAATATCTTAGTTAAACAATACTTCGCTTCTTAATATACCACATAATATATTTAACATTTCCTTTAGGTCTCTACTGAGGCCTGCATGTTTAGGTAAATTGTGAGGAAACACAAACCTAGCAAAGGAAAAACACTAGACCATTATTATAAGCAGCCTTTACTTCTCACAATACATTCTCGATGCGCCTGCTAGGGACCCACTGGGGATCCACTTGAAGCCCTGCTGATATGTGCCCGCCTGGCCCTTGCCCGGAGCACCTCGGCAACTCCAGCCAAGGGAAGGAAGGCCGGGCTTCAGCCGGGAGGAGCGGAGATGAAGAGCGGGGCGGGAAGGGAGGCACTGTGGGGTGCGTGGGGACCAGACTGGATTGGGATCAGGAAGAGGCAGAGTGTGCAAGAAATCCCAAATCGCCGTTGTAAAGTTTTAGGGGTCCTATGACGAGTTCTGGAGTGTCAGGATACCCGCGCGCGCACGTGTGTGGCTAGAGGTGACGGGGAGGGCACGGGTGAGCAGGGTGGGCCGCGTCCCAATCCCCAGAGGCACCGCCTGGGGCCTACGCGGTGGGGGCGACCCGTCGGAGTGAGGGTGCAGGTGGCTTGGCGTGGCTCAGGGATCCCCGACTCTCTCTAAGAACTGCGGAGGAGGGGCAGTCCCCGGGCGCGCAGGCGCCACCACCCGAACTAGTGCTGCTCCTGGAGCAGCAGCAGGAGCTCGAGCACCCGCAGGTGCGGGCAGCGGGGGGAATAGCCGCGGCGGCCGCCAGGTGCGCTCCGCGGGAACCCGCTGGGCCAGGTCCGAATTTGCCAGGCTTGGGGCCTGTGAGCCTGCGAGTGTCCGGGGAGAGAGAAGCAAGGCAGGAAACATCGCTCATATCCTATCTGCCTGACCGAGCTCACTGGGTGCGTCCAAGCAGCTCTCCTTTGGTGCCCAGCCAGAACATCTGGATAATGGATCCCCGGTTCTCAATGCATTGGACTTGGGACTCGGGTTCAGCCGCGGTGACCACCACGATAATTTGAGGGTCTAGAGCAACCACCTCCTGAAGAGTCTGGGCGATATAAGAACTCGCTGTGACTTACTAAGTCAAAACCACGAACAAGCCCCGGTGCCCCACCTGCCCGCCTCCCAACCCCCGGAGCCCCGGACACCCACCCCTCTCCACAGGGAAGGGGCTTCAGGCGGAAGCCTCCGCAGGGCTCGCCGCTTACTCCGCCATCGATCACCACGCCTATGCTCCGCGCGTGCACCTCCCCAAGTCCTCGCCCCGAGGGCTTGAGGCCTCTCATCCGCATCCTCCAACCCAGCGCCTTGCCCGCCCAGCTTCGGGGCGGCGGAGGCGCTATTCCCGGAATTACGATCTTTGCAAAGAACAAATGAAAGTGGGTTTGGAGGCGCCCCGCTTCAGCAAGTGCGACAGCGCAGTGGCAAGCCCTCAGCAGGGTCGCGTGCCCCGAGCTGGTCTCCCCGACGGCCGCCCAAGGCCAGCGCGGGTCGGGGCAGTACCACAGCCATTGCGAGCCCGAAGCCCGCCCGGGCTCGGAGATGCAGGAGAGCTCACAGCGAGGCTGGAGGCTGCGTCCGCGGGCGCGCTAGAAGCCGAGCAGGATCAAGAACTCCGCGGCGGACGGTGGGGGCTGCTGGAGGTATTCGCCCAAGAGCCTCTGCCTGGAGCTTGGAAATACGCCTGGATCTTGCAGGGCTCGGACTGTGCATTTGGCTTTGGGAGGGACGCCCCGCTCACAGCCCCCACTGGAAGCAAGGGACAGACGCCCAGGCCGGCACCGGAACCTGCAGAACCCGACAGACAGCACGAGCCACCCAAGGAGCCAGCCAAATACACCAAAAGTTGAAAGAGTGCCCTGCGGAGGATCTCGTCGCTGCTCGCGACACCCGGAACCTGCTCTGCCCTCACCTAAACACACCTCCTCCCACCCCCCACCCCCGGGAGAGGAGCCTGGAGCGGCCACCTGAATCCCAAACACCAGCTCACTGACACTGAATGCACCCCCAGCCTTGCTGAGACTCAGCCCCTCGTGAAAGGGGGGATGGGACTAAAACCGCCTGTGGGGCTCCGAGCACTGAGGAAACCTGTCTGACACATTTGACACACGGAGAGTGTGCCAGTGGACCCCGGTCCTGCCTGTGGGCTGGGTCTGGCTGCCGACCTCAACTGTGAACGCGCGGGGACCACCTGGGCCACAGGCTGCAGCAGTTTGCCTCGGGGCTGGGTTCGAGGGCAGCTCTGGTCAGCTTCTGCCCGGGCCTCCGCTTGGGCTGGGGGTCAGGCTGGGCAGGGGACTGAGCCGGCAGAGATGCAGGGCCCTGGAGTTGGGAGCTGGAACACCGCTTCTCCTCCAGGAGCTCAGCAGTGACTCTTCCGCCCCGAGGGAAGCACACCGGTGATGTTTTTAAATAATAAATGTCCCCAAACCAGAGTCCTGGGCCCCACCTCTCCCCTGTCTGTTCGGTGGGGAGGCCTGCGGGTCACCTTGTCAGAGTTTGGGTGGTGGCTCCCCACCTGTCACTCTGGCTGCTGAGCTCTCCCTTTGCCAAGGACAGGGCAGGGGAAGTGTCCTGCAGCTCACCTAGAGCTGGGCTTTGCAGCTGCTAGGCCTGCAAAGATGCCCATTGAGGGGTGGGAGACCCTTTTTTGGATTGGAGAGCCTGCCTGGGCATGGGGGCTGCACACACAGGGACTGTCAGGGGGCATCACAGCATACAATATAAAAACTCTCTCCTCCACTCCCCAACAATCCCACCTTGGAGGAAAGCGAGGAGGGGACCAGACCCAAAGCAAAAGACACAGCTTTGCACTAGGAAGGCAGCCAAGGGCAGAGGAAAGAGGGCTTCTCTGGGGTAATGACCTTCCTCTCCACAAACCCCACCTTGGATGGACGGCAGAGCCAAGCCTGGGACCCCTGTTGGAGGGGACAGAAAGGGCCCTTGCACCGGTGCTAGTTCTGTGGGCAGATGGGGCACAAGGAGAACTGGGCACAGTCAGGTAGGGAGGGGCTTGACTTTATGTCTCCTGGTGGGAGTCAGGGACACTGCCCCTTCATTGTGGTGGGCTCCAGTACCTTGTGGGTCTCTCTGATGTGGTCAGGAGGTGTAGAGTAGAGAATACAGGAGAGCTTGATTTTTTCAATGGCATTTAAAAAAAAAAACTTATTAAAAAAAAAAAAAGCCTGAAATAGCCAATTGAGACATAGTTTTGAGACAGTTCGTCCACCTTTATTAGACCTGAAGTGGGATAATATTTACTTAGGTATTGGGGATAATATTTACTTAGCCTTCTGAGCTTCCTCACAGACTTGGTGACTCTTTCAGCTCCAGCTGCCTTCTTGTCCACCACTTTGATGACACCAACAGCGACTGTCTGTCTCCTGTCATGAACATCAAAATGGCCCAGTGGACAGTCAGAGAAGCTCTCAACACACATGGGCTGGCCAGGAACCATATCAACTATGGCAGCATCCCCAGATTTCAAAAACCACGGGCCACCTTCCAGCTTTTCTTCCAGGGTAATGATCAATCTTCTCCCTCAGCGCCACAATCCAGCACAAGTGCATATCCAGCACTGATTTGACCTGGATGGTTCAGTTTAATCCCCTGAGCTGTGAAGCCAGCTGCTTCCAATGGTAAGTAATTTTTTCTCTCACCAGCTGCATTGCATGGTGAACATCTTTGATGGACACAGTTTTGACATTGAAGCCCACATTGTCCCCAGGAAGGGCTTCATTCCACGCTTCATGGTGCATTTTCATATACTTCAGTTGTAATGCCGACTGGAGCAAAGGTGACCATGGTCCCAGGTTTGAAAACACCAGTCTCCGCTTGGCAGTATCAATACAGTATCAATACAACCAATGTTGTAGACATTTCGGAGGGTCATTGTAGGTCCTTGTCAGTTGGACGAGTTGGTGGCAAGATGTAATCCAGCACTTCAAGCTGGATTCCAATGGTGGTTCCATTGGAATTTCCATATTTATGGCTGACTTTCCATTCCTTGAACTAAGGCATGTTGACACTTGGCTCCAGCATATTGTCATCATTCCAACCAGAAATTGGTACAAATACTACTGGTCAGGGTAAGAACCAATTGTTTTTAATATAGGTGCTGACTTTCTTAACAATTTCCTCTTACCTGTTTTGACTGTAGGGTGAATCAGTGGAATCCATTTTGTTAACACTATTAATTGTTTTACACCCAGTGTGTAAAGTCAGAGGGCGTGCTCATGGGTTTGCCCATTCTTGAAGATAGCTGCTTCAAACTCACTATTAGCAAGAGCAACAATCAGGACAGAACGTTCAGCCTGAGATGTGCCTGTAATCATGCTTTTGGTAAAGTCTCTGTGTATTGGGGCATCAGTGATGGTCACATAATAATACTTGCTGGGCTTGAATTTCTACAGGGAGGTATCTGTGGTGATAACCATGCTAAATTTCAGCTTTCAGTTTATCCAAGGCCCAGGTATACTTGAAAGAACCCTTCCCTATCTTAACAGTTTCTTTTTCAAAACTTTTGATGGTTCCTTTGTCAGTCCCACTACATTGTCAGATGGCCAGTACTGGTAGACTTGCTCAAATCTCCATGTTCAATGACAACGACATCGCTATGAGTTTTTCCTTTTCCATTGTGGCTTAGATTTAGCGTTGGCTTTCACAACACTATTTTCATGACAAAACAGATGGTAAAAAAAAAAAAGAGAGATTCTGTTTTTATTTTGAACTTTTGGCATTTCAATTATGTTGTATCTTGGTTTGGGACTCTTTGAGCTACCCTTGTTTAGTACTCTGTACGCGTCCCAACTTGGATGTCTGTTTCTTTCATCGTTAGGGACATTTTCAGCAATTATTTCTTCATATAGGTTCTCCGTCTCTCTCCTTCTGGGAGCCCTATGCTATGAACGTTAGTGTGCTTAATGTCTCACAGGTCCCTTAAGCTATTCTTGTTATTTAATGGTCCTTTATCTTTTTTTCTGTTTTGATTGTGTGACTCCCACTATCTTTCTTTCTGGATTGCTGATTTTTATTCTGCATCATCTAATCTGATGTTGAATGCCTCTATTGTTTTCTTCATTTCAGTTATTGTATTCTTCAGTTCTGGTTTTTTTTTCTTATGTTTTCTATCTCTTTTTTTGGCATTCTTGTTGAGTTTATTCTTCTATAATTTTGTTGAGTATTTTTATAATCATTGCTTTGAATTCTTTATTTGGTAGAGTGCCTGTTTCTGTTTCTTTAGTTCATTTTCTGGGGTCTTGGGTCAGCAGCTGCATGTGTCAGGTCTAAGGCCACATAGGAGGGACTACAATGAGAGCTAAGACTAGCAGATGTGTGTACCATTGTTGGAGCTGCTTGGAACAAAGCATGTTGCAAGCTGATGATGACTGCTGCAAGCAGTGAGGCTGAATCTACCTTTGGGAGTAGTACTATTAGAATGGTGTGATTTTAAAGTGATCTTCAGCAGATGTTTTTCCTGGAGCCTGCAAAAGTCTTTACAGTGATAGATGCTGGGATTGCCCTGGCAGTAGGAGGAGAGTCATAGGAGGAAATGAGAAAGACTGTATTCTATGAATGAGGTACACCTATCTAATGGTTACCTTTTAAATAGCAGTTATTTCAGAGAAAGAAAGAGAAGAGCTCAGGAAAGGCAGCAAATAGATAGTGGGCTCAGTCCACTCTGCTAATACCAGAGAGCTCACCAGGGTCCTTAAGTACTTCTGCTGCTGCCAGCTCTGCATCTGCTGCAACACAGACCCTGCCTCTGTTTTGGGGGATGACATTTACAGTCTGTGGCACAGCAATGGGATAGGTTCGAACTAGACTCGAGCCAAGGGTCCTTAAGTCCTGTACAGTAATTATTTCCATATTAGAGGCCTCTAAACCTGGTGTTACTGATTTGAGACCCTTAGAGGAAAAAGATTTTGAGTAGCAGAGTTGGCAGATTACACACTCCCTTGATATTTATATAGTGGCAAAAAATAAAAAAAAATAGACAATGGCATGAGAAAAGAAACAAGAATAAAAAAGATAAACAATTTGCTCCAATTGAAAATCCAAACTATACAGAAAGAATTTACCGAAAAAAAAAAAAAAATAAAGGGGACTTTTTGGATTTTGAGTCCCTAAGAATAATTTTGACTTGTTAACCATGTTGTGTTACACAGTAATGCACAGCCTTTCATACAATTCAATGCTGGATCTCAAGTTGTAATTATAACTGGGATCTCAATAAATTGAAGCAGGGTACCCTGTGATCTTAGGGGAATTACTGAAATAATATGGAGGAGAAAGGGTTATACTTTATTTTAAAAATCAAGAGTCTGTCCTGACTGACTTATGGTCATATAACCCACTCTCCTAAAATACTCTTATTGAGCAAGAAAGCTCTGAAACAATACTGCATAGATTAAAATTTGATTAAATTAAGTCTATCACTTTAAGTTGGCTTCACAAAATGAGACTCTATGGTCCTTACCATTTAGTAATGTTAATTAGTATGGTCCAATGTAAATTAAACATGGCCTTCAAGAATTGAAAACTGTTTTAAGTAACTTGATAGAAAGAAGTGATTTTTCTCAGCCCTGGCTGGGTAGCTCAGTTGGTTGGAGCATCATCCTGATACCCAAGGTTGTGGGTTTGATTCCTGGTCAGGACACATACAAGAAACAACCAGTGAGTGCATAAGCAAATGGAAGAACAAATCTCTCTCTTTCTCTCTCAAATGAATAAATAAAAAATTTTAAAAAGGAAGTAATTTTCTCTAGTTATACTTTGAACAGATGGAATTTTTGCCTGTTTTTAAACCTAGAAAGAATGAATGACTCCTCACACTGGATCCCTGCAGTCTTGAGGTAGTGCTTTTACCAAATACATTTGTATTTCTGTTTTCTAATATTATGAAAATTACTGACTCCTCCTACTAAGCAATGGGTACATATTCTGCTATGATATATTTGGATAAGTCTGTTCTGTTGAGTACCTATTTTAACAGCCTATTTAGCACAGCTGGGCTTCACCTTAAGAGGGACATGACACAGCTTTACCTGGTTACGCTCAGGGAACCTCAACACCATTGCTGCTACACCCAATCTCTGCAGGTAAGATCTGAACTGCATTTACCTTGCTCCAAAACAGGTATGACATCACATTCATGATATTCGCAATTGTGGACAGTCTTTTGACATTTAGGACATGCATATATCAAAAAAAAAGGGACTTGCAAAAGGGAGATGGACCATTGCCCAAAACATGTGAGGTCCTGATGCCCTGGTCACTTTAAAAAAAAAAAAAACCATTTTAATGAACAACGTGCCACAACCTTTTTGACACCATGGAGAAATAACTATAGTACTCTCAGTGTCCCCCACGTTAGCTAGATGATTTTTTGTATGTGTTTGTGCAGAAACACATTCCTCATTTACAAATATGCTTAAGTCTATTTGTGCTGTTACATGCAAACTGCCAACTTTGAATAGGCACCCCTACTGCAGGAGGCTCCAGAATGTTTAAATTGCCACACAACAGGCACACCTGGTCATGCCCTCAAAGACTCCTTCGTTATAAGGCTTCAGTGACCACTTCTCACACCTCGTGGTTACCCATGATGGATGATGGATTTATATTGTAATTACTCCTGTAATTCCTTTATATTGTAATCCCTTCCCTCTCTTCTTAGTTATATTTAGTAGCTGTTTATTTATTCATTCGATCAAAGAAACAGTTATTTTTGTTTTAACTTTTAAATCAACCTCCCACAATTACATCAATTACTTTTCTGATTTTTATTTTACATTGCATACTTTGGGTTTAATTAGCTCTTTCCTTCATAATTTTCTATGTTGGATGTTCATATTAATGACTATAGGTTTTTTCTTTGCTGGTATATTTGGTGATATGAAGGGACATTGGGCATTATAGCCTTTGTGGCCTCTCACAAATTTTGATGTATTTTTCTTTCATGGAGTTCAAAGTAACTTTTTAAATTTCTCTTGAGACTTCTTTTTGAATTCCATATATTATTTAAAAGTGTCTTGTTGCATGACCACAAATTTGAGATTTTCCAGCTGTCCTGTTATTGGTTTCTAGATTAAGGACTCTGTGATGTGAGAGCAAATCCTGTATGATTTTTGTGCTGTTTTGTTTATTATGTTTAGTGTCATATGAGCTTCCTTGATTAACAGTTTTCTGTCTTTAATTTTAGGAAAATTTCAGTGATTGAGACTACACTGGTTTGTTTATTTTTGTCTTTTTTTGTTTTAGGTATTCCCATAATGTGTTTTTTACTAAATTGTACTCATTAAAGGAATGCATTATATGGCATGGCTATTATACTTCAATAAAGCTATTCAAATATATAAATAATTATGTGCAAGGTAGAAACATAAAAAAGTTACTGATAATCCTCCACTGAAAGGCAATGATCATTAGTATTTTGGTATACAATAATTTGGTGTGTAAATATTTTAGAATTAAAAACTCAATGAACAAAAAAACCCAAATGTATAAATAATTAGAAGTTTTGAAGCATTGAGTTTTCACATACATCCCATTTTCCAAAATCTTTTATTGTTTTTATGTTGGTGAAAATAGAAATTCAGTTGCCTTATGGATGTCATAGCCATTTACACTACAAAATCTCTAGGCATACACTAAAAAATTATCAAAAATAAATTTCCCCTACTTTAAAATGCACACCTGTGAGTTTTACTGAGCACAGCTCAAGCTTATGATTGGTCACAGAAGAGTGCCTGTGTCCACGTGGCCCTGTGGGTTTCAAATTTGCCGCCAGCTCCAAATGATCGGGAAGCCCGTGGGACTCTAGCTAAAATACCTCCACATATGTGGAGGTGGAGATGGGCTGGGTGGAAGTCTGAACGCTGTCAGTGAACGTCAGAATGGAGCCAGACTCTCTATTGTATATGGTAAAGTCATTTTTAAGTGTTTGTAAACATTATTTTGTTTCACAATTATTATTTTTTAAAAATATTTCTTTATTTAGAGGGGAAGGAAGGGAGAAAGAGAGGGAAACATCAATGTGAGAGAGAAACATTGACCGGGTTGCCCTTCGCATGCGCCCCCACCAGGGACGGAACCTCGACCCAGATGAGTGCCCTGACCAGGAACTGAAGCTGCTACCTTTTGGTTTGCAGAACCACGCCCCATCAATAGAGCCACACTGGCCAGGACTCAACACTTACTTTTAATTCAGCAATATATCATGAACATCTTTCCAAGCAATAGACATTTTTTTTGGGGGGGAGAGGGATAAATGTAGTTTATTTTGGAGTGATCCTGGCAGACAGAAGTGTCGGAGTGGGGAGAGTGAGACAGGAATGGAAGAAAGGCCAGATGTACCGCTGAGGACCCTGCAGGTGTGTGCGTAGGGTTAACGATTTTAAGTGTGGTTGCCACCCTCTGACCCAGGGAGGACTTCCCTCCCTCTGGCACCAGTCTGGTTTGGTCTGGGTGGGCCCTTTCGCTGAGGAGAAGAGCATCGCAACATCTGGAATTCCCTATGCACATCTGTGTCCCAATTCAGAATAAGCTGCAGGAAGACACCACTATTCCTTTAGAACCAGGAAAAAGTTTTGTTTAAAAGCAAACGATCCTAGGGTTGGTCACAGTCCAATCATCGTCTTGGCGCTAAGAGAACCTTTGACAGCTGAGCTGCTCTTCCTGCCCCGTGGTCACTCCCAACCCCCAACACACACAAAATAGCGCATAAGCAGATCTAGTGCTCAAATACTTCCACGAACACAATGAAGACAGGAATGTCATGATACGCAAAGAACTTTGGCAAACAACTACACCAAACCAGTCCGATGACTGAAGAGGAGTGGAGGAGTCGTGGTGTCCAACAGGCTGTGCTGGGTTCATGGCATGATTCGTGAGCCAAAAACACATATCTGTCTCTTTAGAAGACCTCGTCCAAAAGACAAACAAAACTGAAGTATACCTGGGGGTCGTCAATTAAATTCTTTTTCAAATTTAATATATGGTAGTATTCAGTGGATATTTGAAAAAATATACAAATCGTTCATATCTATGCATGAGCTGTATTCACAGCAACAGAGATCAGTTAACTGCAACTGCACGTAGGTTACTGTAAGGTGTTTTATATAAAATTCCTTCTAGTCACTTTTTCTCCTAACAAAAGTGCCTGTTTCACTATACCTTTTACTTTTGTAGTTTGTATGTTGATTTTAAAAAAAAGGAAACGTCCCTGGAGAGGATGATCCCGCCCACCAGCGGAAGCTGGTTCTGCTTAGCCATCTGAACCGTTTCCTCAGTTGTCACTCAGGAATAAAGGAGGCGGGCCCTTGAGAACTGTCCAATCAGGGGCGGAGCAGGGCAGGTAGCGCAGCTCAGCAAACCTTTGGACTTTCTTGTCCTCGCTGGGCAGAGTCTCACCTGGGCATAAACGTTGTAGGCACCTTTGTTGCAACGTCAGTCCCGCTGTGACTGGTGCCCGCCGCGGGAGCGGAAGGTGCCGTGCAGGGAGACCCCAGAAGCTGGGAAATGGTGAGTGTGCCTGGCTGGGGTCCTAGGCTGGGGACGAGAGGCCCGTTGGAAACGTCCAAGGCAAGACCGGTCTTCCCCGTGGTCGACAGTGGAGATCAGAGACGCGAGACCGACCTGGACCCAGCTCCGACTTGGTTTCCAGGATTCCTGAGCCGGAGGAGTTGTGGTCCTCTTTTCACCTCTGGAATAACAGTCCCCTCCCCGCCCCCCGCCCGAGTTTTCGAACTGTTTGGAAAGCATTTCTCAAATCCAACATCCTGTTCTCCCACGCTGACTCTTCCTAGAAACGGCAATAAATCTCCAAATTTCCAAATCCCTCCTCAAATTCTCAATGTCATATATAGGTCTTGGAGTCACAGTTTGACTTTTCAAAAAATAGTAAATACTATTCAAAAACAGTAGTTTTTAACAGATTATCTTTGTTGCGGATTTTTTACATGAGAGGAAAGCGACAATGACTATCTGGAAGACATGGATGAGATCTTAGTTGGTCTTCCCCTAGGACCTCCCCTGGGCACAGAAGATTTCTCTTTGGAAACTTTCCTGGCTGGTCAGCACTGCCCCTCCCTGGTGTTGTCACTTGAAAACATTTCTTAATTTAAGCGTCACTTGTTTTCAATAAGGGTAAAATGCAATTAGTAGAGCCTGAAAGACGGTATACAATAGTTCCAAACAGGCACGGAGGGTGTGAACTCAGAAAAATTAAAAATCTTGCAGTATTTCAATTCTAATTTTGTAGAATTCTTTCATTCTTTCTTCCTGAACGTATGTAGTAAATTTCTAATGTTACTTTTATTTTCGGAGTTTTAATATATAATTCCAGGGCGTTGTCTTGCAAAACTGAGAAAGGCCACGGAGCCTGGAAAGCTGGGCATTCAAGGCAGCTGGGGAATGGGAAACAGCGCAGTGAGGGGTGGGGAAGGGGATTGATTAGTGATGATGCCCTTTCCGGGTCGTAGTTATGGCTTTTTAGGCTTCAGATTATGTTGTTTTGCATTCAGATTATAATTTGTGCACATCCAGAAAGTCTGAACATCAGGTGTTTTATCTCATGGACAAATGGTTAATGAAATTGGAGTGTCATTTGGGTCAGAATCTTAAACTAAATCAGGCTGGAGTTTCCTCACTGTGAGAGTGGACGCCTGGGGGAGGGAGCCCTCTCATGCTTACAGGAGAGGGGAGGGTGGGTGGAGCTCTGAGAGTTGATCCTGGGCCTGCTCAGGTGTCCTGGCCCTCCTTCCCCACCGACTGTCCTACTCTGGGGGTTTTGTCTCAGCTGGGGTTGTCTGAACCCCAAATCTGGTATTAACATATCCAAAGTTGTGGGAAAATAGAGTTTGTTTGGCTTAAACCCAGGATAGGCCTGGGAAGCAAGATCCCAACAGACTGAGAAAATGCTCCTGAGAATGACAGTTGCAGTTCTTTTAACACTTTTGAAATTAAGGAGGGAACACATAGAAGATTACATGAAGGTGAAAGACAGCACCGCCAGGCCTGGATTACAGGGTGCTAATTAAGATTACATGCTTCCTTGAGGGTGGTTACAGCTAAGGGGTCTGAAAAAGACCTCTCACATTTCAAAGGTGTTTTAAGCTTGTAGTAGGCTATGAGGCCTGAGGCTGGATGACCCTTCGTGACGCACCCAGTTATGAATTTGTGATCAGATCACCATCACCAGTGACATGACTTTCTTCACTGAGCTTTGCCCGGTTTATTTGCGGAGACCCTTTTCATTCACACTGAGAATAGATTCCATTTTTTTAACGTGGGTTTTTCTTCTGACCTCTAGGGAAGCAGACTGATGTATTTTGATTCCAAGATCTGAGTTTCTTTTCTTTGGATTTTTTTTCTCCATTGAGTATTATAGCTCTTTTCTTTCAGTTTACCTTAGCATTTGGGCTTTTAGTGTGTAAGTTGAGAGACACCATGTAAAACAAGGAAACTCTGTAATTGATAGAATTTTGGTTCTATTTAGGCAAGAGAACCAAAAGATGTGAGATGAGTGTCTCAGATGCTTTTTCCATTTTTTTGGTTATTATTTGTATGTTTATATCTCTAGAAAAGTTTGACTATTAAAAGGTCATACTAATTTTAAGGCAAATGAATTCCTATCTAAATGGATATAAGGAAAAGCAATTTCTATATTGAATTTCTATATTCTTTGATTTTAGGAAAACACTTCAATATATGGAAATCTTTGGAATTTCTAGTTCATTTGGGGGAAGGGGTTTAATTACAAACCCCTAATGCAGGTAATCATTATATAACTATCTTCAGAGTTAAATATATTAGAATGCACCTTATTCTTTTTATCAGAAAGAGATTTGGAAGATTCTGATGTTCTGCAGTACTGTATCCTTAAAAGATTGAAAGATTGAATTTGGAAATAGTCTTTGTCGAAAAGTTAAATTAGTTTCATTTTTTTTATTTTTAAAGAATTTATTTATTTATTTTTAGAGAAGGAAAGGGAGAGAGGGAGAGAAACATCAATGTGTGGTTGCCTCTCATGCGCCCCCTACTGGGCACCTGTCCTGAAACCTAGGCATGTGTCCTGACTCAACCAAATGGGCGACCTTTTTTGGTTTGTAGGCTGGCACTCAATCCACTGAGCCACATCAGCCAAGGGCAAAAAAGTTAAATTAATTTTAAAACATAAACATTAAATATGGTGATTAGTGATGAGAAAATATGTTATATATAAATATCTTTGTTTTAAATAAATAATACATGGAAATATCTAAGTTTGGTAACTAACTTAAGAAGACTTGCTGCCTACATATCCTAGTATAGTCCCAGCCTTTTGCTGTAGCCACCCTGATGAAATAACCAATTTTGATTATTTGTAGAATTTTCTATTAGTTTTTCTTTGTATAAAAACAAGCCAGTGCTATAACGCATATACTTTTTACCGGTGTTTGCTCTTGTCGTGAGTACTGTGGACCCAAGTTGCGTGTTTGTTTCCTGAACACCTAAGCCTCAACCCTCACGTTTCCCCGAGCACTTCTTCTCTGGGCAGTGTGTTGAAAGCCTTGGGCAGTTAGGGACCGTGAATGGTCCTTTCTGGGCGCTTCTCCTGTGAGCCATGCTGCCTGTGTTAAGTTGTTGATGCTGCCAAGCCTTGCTTCTAGGTGCAGGGTGCTCTGAGTGTTAAGTTTCGATAATTTGTTGTCTTTTGGGAGGATGAGTATGGAAATGGGGCCTTCCTCATAGTGGTTTTGGGTCGGTGTCTTGACTGGAACCTATATATGTGTTTGAGTGAAATCGTGGCTGAAACAGTTCTTGACATGAGTTTGGCTCAGTCAGGTACTAGAATAATTAGACCCTGTGAGGTGAGTCTATCAGATGGTCACTCCCGAAAGAACAGGCATTTTTTTTACTCTTAAAAAAACCTTTTTAAACCTTTAAAGATTTTTTATTTGAAAATAAAAATTTAAAAATCTTTATTTTTTTATTCGAGTGTATTTGACATACAATATTATGTTATTTTCAAGTGTACAACATAATGATTTGACATTTGTACACAATGTTTATGTTGTACACAACATGTTATGTTGTGACAACCACAATATGTCTAGTAACTATCACCATCGGTGTTATGATTTTAACTGACTGTATTCCCTGTGCAATACATCACATCCCTCTGACTTACTGATTTTGTAACTGGAAATCTGTACCTCTTATTTCTCTGTACCTTTCCACACTTCCCCCTTACCCCCATTCTCTCTGGCAGCCAGCAGTTCTGTGTTTCTATGAGTCTGTGTTTCTATGACTTGTTTGTAAATTTGGTTTATTTTTATTGTTTTGAATTTCACATTTGGTATTTGTCTTTGCCTGTCTGACTTTTTTCACTGAGCTTAACGTCGTTTAGGTCCTTCCACCTTTCACAAATGGTAAACTTTCCATTCACTTTTTTTATGGCTGAGCAATATTTCATTATATGTAAATACCAAATCTTCTTTATCCATTCATCTATCTTTGGACACTTAGGTGGCTTTCCTAGCTTGGCTATTATTGTAGGTAATGCTGTGTGAACATAGGGATGCACATGTTTTTTGAGTTAGTGTTTTTGTTTTCTTCATATAAATACCCAGAATTGGAATTCCTTGATTGTGCAGTAGTTCTGTTTTTAATTTCTTGAGGAATTTCCGTAATGTTTTCCATAGTGGCTGTACCAGTTTACAGTCCCATGGACAGTGCATGACAGTTTCCTTTTCTCCGAATCCTTGCCAGTAATTGTAATTTTTTGAATTTTTATAGTAGCCATCTGGTAGGTGTGAAGTGATTTCTCATTGTGGTTTGATTTGCATTTCTCTGATGATTATTAATGAGCATCTGTTCACATGTCTGTGGTTATCTGTATGTCTTTGGAGAAATGTCTATTCTTGACCTCTATCCCTTTTTTCATTGGATTTTTAAAAAATTTTGAGTTTATTTATTTTAAGTCATCTGATATATGATTTTCAAATATCTTCTCCCACTCAGTAGGCTGTTTTTCATTTTGTTCATGTTTTTTTTCCACAATGAAAATCTTATTAGTTTGATATCTTCCCATTTGATTATTTTTGTTCTTGTCCTTCCATGAGGAGACACATCCAAACAAAATATTGCTAAGATTGGTGTCAAAGAGCCAACTGACCATGTGTCCTTCTTGGAGTTTTATGGTTCCAGGTTTTACATTTAATTCTTTAATTCACTTTGGGTTTATTTTTATGTATGGTGTAAGAATGTGGTTCATCTTCAGTTTTTTGCATGTGTCCATTCAATTTTCTTAACATGACAGATTGAAGACACTGTCTTTGCCCCACTTGTATGTTCCTGCCTCTTTTATTGTAGATTAATCAATCGTATAAGCTTGGGTTAATTTGTGTGCTTTGTATTCTGTTCTATTTCATCAGTGTTTTGTGCCAGTACCACACTGTTTGAGTACTGAAGCTTTGTAGTGTACATTAAATCATTGAGACTGATACCTATAGCTTTGTTCTTCTTTCTCAGTGTTTCTTTGACTATTTGGGGTCTTTTGTGTTTCCATAAATTTTAGGATGATTTGTTTTATTTCTTTGAAAAATGCCGTTATTATTTTGATAGGGATGCAATGAAGCTTTGGGTAGGATAAACACTTAAACATATTAATTCCTCCAATCCATGAGCATGGTACATCCTTATATAAATGTTTGTTGTGGTCAAATTCTTTTATCAATGACTTATAGTTTCAAATTTGAAGCTTTTTATCTCCTTGATTTATTTCTAGTTATTTTTGTGCAGTTGTAAATTATATTGTTTTCCTTATTTCACCTTCTGATCATTTGTTGTTAGTGTGTAGAAATGCCCTTGGTTCCTGTATATTTTTTACCCTGCAACCTTACTGAATTTATTTAGTCTAATAGTTTTTTTGATAGTTTTTAGGGTTTTTCTATAAATAGTATTATACCATCTGCAAATAGCAACTATCTCACTTCATCCTTTTCAATTATGATGACTTTTAGTCTATTTTTTTTTCCTGTCCAATTGCCATGTCTAGGACTTCCAATACTTTGTTGATTACAGTCATCATTGTGGGTGTCTTTGTCTTGTTCCTGATCTTGGGGAAAAAGCTGTTAGCTTTTCACAGTTGTATGTGATGGTGGCTATTGGTCTGTCATATTTGGCTTTTTTAATGTTATGTTGAGGAATTTTGCATCTGAGTTCCTCAGGCATATAGGTTTGTATTTTTTTTGTAGTATCTTTAGTTTTGATATCAGGGTATTGCTGTATTTGTAGAATAAATTTAGTAGAGTATTTTTATCTTCAATTTCTTGAAGTAGTTTAAGAAGTATAGGTATTCTTTAAAAGTAGTAGAATTCATTGGAGGAGGTTTTTTTTTTAATACTATATGTTCAATTTTGTTACTAGTAATCATATTGTTTAGATCGTCTGTGTTATTCTGATTCTTTTTTGGAAGATTGTATGTTTCTAAGAATTTATCCTTTTCTTTTAGGTGTCCAGTTTGTTGGTGTATAGTTCATAGTATACACTTAGGATCCTTTGTAGTTCTGTTATGTTGATTGTAACTTCTCGTTCATCTTGGATTGTATTTATTTGGGCTTAGATTTAGCAATGATTCTCATGACACTGTTATGGTGGCAAGGTCTTGGCATAAAGAAAGGAGATTCTCTTTTGTCTCTAACTTTTGGCATTTTAATTATATTGTATCTTGTTATGGGTCTCTTTGGGCTTCTCTTGTTTAAAATTTTCTGTACCTCCTGACTTAAAGGTCAGTTTTCTTCACCAGGTTAGGGACATTTTCAGCCAATATTTCTTCACAATAGGAAGTCTTTTTCTCCCTTTTCCTTCTGTAACCCCTGTGATGCAAATGTTAGTATGCTTGATGTTGTTTCAAGGGTCTCTCAAACTATCTTTGCTTTTTAACATTCTTTTTATCTTTTTACTGTTTTGATTGTATGAGTTCCAGTGTCTTGTCATCCAGATCACTGATTTATTTTTCTGTATCATCTAATCTGCTCTTGATACCCTCTAGTATATATTTTTTTAAATTTCAGTTATTGTATTCTTCATTCCAGTAGTGTCTTTCTTATGTTTTTTATCTCTTTGTGAGCATTCTCACTGAGTTCATCTATTCTACCATAATTTTGTTGAGCATTTTTATATCCATTGCTTTGAATTCTTTATCTAGTTGATTGCTTGTTTCTGTTTCATGTAGTTCATTTTATGGAGTTTTTTTCATTTATTTTGGAAAAGTATGCCATTGTCTCATTTTGCTATGTCTCTGTTTCTGTGCATTATGTAGGTCAATTATGTCTCCCATTTTTAAAAGAGTGGTTTTATGTTGAAAGTGTTATGTGGGCCCCCTGGCACAATCCCCACTGGCCACCTGAGACAGGTGCTCTACTGGTGTCTCCTGGGTGGGTTCTGTGTGCCTTTCTTAGTTTGGTGGGGATTGGTGTAGGTACTACCATGAGTGGGACTTTTTCTTATTCTGACTAGCTAATAACACTTGTCATGATTAATGTGCACAATCTGCTGTGTGGGGCTTGGCCCCAGTGGAGCAGCAGCCGCTAGGGCAGTCTGGTGCTGAGTCTCCCCCTCAGTGTGTCTCTTATGGGGTAACTTGGGTGTGGCACTCCCATGAGACAAAACTGGTTTCCAAGTATGCCAACTCTGAAGCCTCTTTGGAGTGGCTGGTGGGCTGAGGCCAGCTGCAGGTTGTGGGTTGATGGGGAGCAGTGATTTTAGCCAGGGTCAGCTGCTACAGGTTATCAGACCTAGGGTGATTAGAAGGGACTATGATGAGAGCCAAGGCTGGCTGTTGTGTGTACCACTGGTGGAGCCGCTTGGGGCAAGGTACGGTGCAAGCTGATGATGACTGCCACATGTGGCAAGGTTGGATCTACATTTGGCAGTAGGACTGTTAGAATGGTGTAATTTTAAAATGGTCCTGGGTGGGATTCTTGCGTTGGATCCTGCCTTTCCTCAGAGTGACAGAGGCTGGGGTTGCCTTGATAGTAGGAGAGGAATCTTAGTGGCCAAAGAAATATTGTATGGTGTGAATAAGTATGCCTAGCTGATGGTCACATCTTAAAGAGAAGTTATTTCAGGGAGAGAAAGAGAAGAGACTGAGAAGAGCAGCCAATTGATGGTGGGCTCAGTTCACTTTCCTAATACCAGAGAGTTTACCAGGACCCTTCAGTACCTCTGCTGGCTCTGTTTCTACTGCAACGCAGATCCCGACTCTCTGGTTATTGGGACAACATTTATAACCTGTCTGTGGCACAGCAGTGGGACTCAGGCCCCGGGTCCGTAAGTCCTATACAGCAATCATTTTCATAGGCGAGGCCTCTAATCCTGATGGCACTGATTTGGCCCTTTGAAGGAAAACTTTAATGGATACCAGGCCAGAGAGACTGCACAATCCTCTGATATTTTCCTAGTACCTAAAATATAAAGCAGGGAAGGACTTGAGCAAAGAAGCAAGAGGAGAAAAGGCCTTGAAAATAGTAGAGGGTTTGACTTAATTAGAATTAAATAAAAATGATTAAAGGTCACTCTTTGGATGTTGAGTCTCTAAAAATAATTTGGCCCTGACCTGTGTGGCTCAGTTTGTTGGGCACCATCCTGCAAAGCAAAGCATTGCTGGTTGATTCTGGGTTGGGTCGCAGGCCCAGGCTGTGGGTTTGGTCCCCAGTTGGGGCGTGTGTAAGAGACAACTAACTGATGTTTCTCTCTCACATTGATGTTTCTCTCCCTCTCGTTCTCCCTCTCTTCCCCTCTCTCTAAAAATAAATAAATAAAATGTTTTTTTCAAAACAATAAAAATATTTTTGGATTGTTAATCATCTTTTGTAATGCAGTAATATGCAACATTTAATGGAATTCTCAATGTTTGGTCTCAAGTTACAGTTATATCTGGGATCTCAATAAATTAAAGCAAGGTACCCCAAGATATAGGGGAATTACTGAAATAAAATGGAGGAGAAAGGTATACCTCATGTAAAAATCAAAAGTCTGCCTTGACTTACGGTCGTAAGACCCATTCTTCAAAAATATCTGTAGTGATCAGGAAAGATCTGAACCAATAATTCATTCATTATAATTTAATTAAATCAAGTCTTCACAACTTCCAAACTGGCTTTAACAAAATTGTACTATGTGGTCCCTACCATTTAGTAATGTTAGTTAACATGACCCAGTATAAATTATAACTTTGTCAGTTGGATGCTCACATTAAATATTACGGATTTTTGCTTTTGCTAGTATATATCTTTAGTGGTATAAATTTCTTTTTGGGTATTACTTTTGCTGTATCCCACAACTTTTGATGTTATCTCTTCATTTTGTGGAGTTTAAAATTGACTCGGATCCTGGCTCCTGGGGTCTGTGGTGTTATGGATGAGATGAGACAAATTCACATGGACTACCGAGTACTGTGGAGGAAAAGGGATGGCATGGCTTGTCTCTCAGGAGGAGAAAAAGCCTCAGAGTGCCTGGCCACCCTCTCAAGAGGAGAGCATCTTGACCCTTGCCTTGATAGGCTTTTATTGGGTTCATTTTGCACAGGAATACAGGGTGTTTACATAAAGCTCATCAGTCATTGTCAGGCAGAAATGATTAAACAATAGATAACATTCAAAGAACTCTGAGGGCTTATTCTGAGTCAGGGTCAGATAGTTAAAGGGCCATAAAACTTTGGGGAATAAACTCACTTCCTGTTTGTACCCTTATCGTTTGAACTGAGAGTATTAGCAAAGTAGGTTTCATAGGATTTTATGCATTCTTTCTTAGGCCTGATCACCCTAGGGGACCCACCCTTTCCAGCACAGGGCTTCACCCACCTCCAGCATTGTTGCAGGCTTAAGTCAGGTAGGGGAAGTAAGGCAGCCAAGAAATTAGGAGACTTCTTGCAGACAGAATGAGGACTCAGACTATGTCAAAGCCGAGGGGTGTGGGTCCATCACCCTCTTTTTCTATATACCTAAAGTCCTTCCCTGAGGGCCCCTTCATGACCGTGCCTGTCTTAGGTTGTCCCTCTTTTGAGGAATCTTACCCATTATTGCCTAACCAGTCATCTGCCAGGGGCCAAGCAGGGTGAAGAGAAAGGGGGTAGAGGTGGTGCCCTTACAAGAAAGATAAGCTTTGTCTCCTAAGTGGCTTATGGTCCCAAGGTCCTTTACTCAGCCTTAGCCATAGAGGATTACAGCTTCTGAAACCAGGCAGGGCAATTCCCAACACAAAATAATTTTTTATTTCTCTTGAGACTTTTAAAAAATTTCTGTATGTTATTCAGAAGGATCTTCTTGAATGACCACACATTTGGGAATTTTCCAGCTATCCTGTTACTGATTTCTAGAGGAATGCCTCTGTGATGTAAGAGCATATTTTGTATGATTTCCACTCTTTCAAATTTGTTAAGGTGGGTTTATGTCTCAAGAAGTATTTTGTCTTGGTGAATGTACCATGTGAACTTGAGAAGAAGGAGTATTCTGCTCTTATCTGATGAAGTATTTCAGAGATTACAATTAAATCTATTTGTTACATGGCACTGTTGAGTTTATCTCTGTCCTTGGTGATGTTCTTTCTGCTAAAATTTATAATTCATAGTAAGGGGTTGTTGAAGTTGATAGCTATACTAGTGCTTTTATCTATGTCTTTTTAAATTCTTTTTACCTTACAAAGTTTGATTCTCTGTTATGTATGTGCATATGAAGAATTGCAATCTCTTCTTGGGGAGTTGACCTTTTATCACTATTTAAAATTTAAGTCTATATTGTTTTAGACAATATATCATCTGTTACATTAATTATGGTAAGGAAAACAAAAGATATTTAACCTTCATTCATTTTTAATTGACAAATGTAATCATTTATGTTCTTTCTGATGAATTCTTGAATTTTTATTTTTAAAAAGATTTTATTTATTTATTTTTAGAGAGAGGGAAAGGGAGGGAGAAAGAGAGAGAGAAACATCAATGTGTGGTCACTTCTCATGCGCTCCTACTGGGGACCTTGCCTGCAACCCAGGCATGTGCTCTGACTGGGAATCCAACCAGGAACCCTTTGGTTTGCAGGCTGGCACTCATCCCACTGAACCACACCAACCAGGCCTTGAATTTTCCTTTAAAGTAGGTGTACTCATGACAAGTTTTCTCAGTTCTTATCTCAGAACATTCTTTCCTTTATTTTTGAAGGATAATTTTGCTTGACACAGAATTCTAGGAATTTTTTTTCTTTCAAAATATAAATGTATCATTTTACTGCTATCTTGCTAGCATATTTTATGAAGTGACATTCTAGATTTAGTTCTAAATTTTATTTTCTATATGTAAAATATGTTCTTCTCTGGCTTCTTTTAACACATTGTATTTTTTTTCGAATTCAGTGTGAAGTGTGGGTGTGCACTTTTGTTGTTTCTCATGTTTAGTGTAATGTGAGCTTTTTGCACTGACAGTTTGCTGTCTGTTACTAATTTTATGAAAATTAATTGATACCGCACTGATTTGTTCCTTTCTCCTTTTTTTTAAAAAAAAAAAAGGCATTCTCATGATGTGTTTTCAAATTTTCTGTTTAAAGCTGGCTTACCGAGGGTTTGTGAATATTGTGTTCTCATTTGTTCTCTTTTGTTTCTGCATTATTCTTCACTAAGATAGGTTTTTTTTGTTGTTTTTGGTTTTGTAATGTTTGTATTTAGAACAACATATTTGGGCCATACTTCAAAATATTGTGTTCATTTTCTCTTTCCAAATTTTGGAAACAGCAGGTTGCCCTGTGCCCTAAATTATCTCATGGATTAAGAATACAAGTTAATTTCCAGTTTTTGTGCTTTTTTTCTGTGATTGGGGGAATGATGTCTTCTAAGTTACTTATGTTCTGGATCAGAAACTTGAAGTCTTTGACTCCAATCATTGATGATTGCTGACACCCTTAATACTTCATAATTTATTTTCCCCTTGTCTTCATATGCATCCGAGGCAACAAGAGAGCCTTAGTGCTCCATCCTATAGGGTAGTAAGAGGTTGACTACATGCTAGCTCCATCCTTGCATATGAACTCTCACCTTAGTTGACTTTCTACTCAAAAAAACAAGTCCATGTACCATATCTTGCTCTCTCAAGTTGTTTCATGCCTGCTTGAGAGGCCTGCCTTCCTCTTCCCAGAGACTCCAATTGTGGAAGTCATCAACCCTTTCATACTCTATTGCCAATGTGTGGTGTCATCATCTGAGGGATTTCTACACCCAAGGGTTGATAACATGCTCCTTTTTCCCCTTAATTATATTTTATTGATTATGCTTTTACAGTTATCCTCATTTCCCCACTTTTGCCCCCCTCCTCCCAGCTTGGGGTTCTTGTATGGAGCTGGGACTCCTCACCCCTGAGATATCCCTCCTGAATTTTTATCCACCACACATGTGGGCATGGTACCAGCCTGTTCCACATCTGTGCCCTTCCTACCACTCTGGATGGATGTGGTTTCTTTAAGTCCATAGTTGTCAGTCATCCATTTGATTAGATTTCGGACAGTTCTGAGTGATGGTTGTCTATTTTAGTTGTAATTTTGATGTGGTTGTGTGAAGAGGCAAGCCATGTCTGCCTACGCCACCATCTTGACTGGAAGTCATATGTCATGATCCTTTACTCAACAAGGGGACTTAGAACTGACAGAAGAAGGGAAGGCATTGTCTAGATATGCTACTTACCTTTCTATTACAGTTGCCTATAGTGTTCAGTACAGTAATGTGCTGTACAGGCTTGTAACCTAGGAACAATCTGTGAAACCACATAGCTTAGGAATATGGGAGGCTCTGACTACCATCGAAGTTCATGCATGTACACTGTATGATATTCCTACAATGACAAATTCACCTAACAACACATATCTCAGAGAGTGTCCTTGTGTTAAATGGCAAACAATTAACATTTTAGCTCATCAAATCATACAGAAAGAGAAAGGAAGAACTGAAATTAGTAAATATTACACAAGGTAAAAGCAGTACTTCTCCATAGAATATTTTCATTCAGCCAGACATGTCTGACAACTGGTAGTGTCCTTGAGGACTTGAGTGAGATACGGCCTGCTGCACCTCATTAAAACTTGGGTTCCCAAAGACCACACAGGATTTTTCTCATATTTGGTGGTCAGAAAGCTTCTATTTCTTAAGTAAATTTTATTAATTGAATACAGATTTCACATTCTGACTTAGGAGTGCTATAAATTGTTAATAATAAGAAAGGAGCTGAATGAATTTTTACAAGGCATTGATGTTATTAAAATAATATTGTTTGTTTCATTTGTATAGATTTTGTCATTTCTCAACATGTGCTGTATCCTGTTAGAGAAATAATGATGTAATGTGATCACAGTAAAAATATATAAGCAATTTCTCTGTGTTCTTGATGGTATTAAATTTATAAGGAAGTAAGTGTGGAAAGAAAGTTTCTTTGATCAAGACATATAATAAATGTTTGGAGGGGATAGATCATAGGTAACCTTCTTATAAATGGATTATAGATGTTCAGGCTTTCAGTTTCACAAATATTACTCTGTGCATTTATGGAATGTTTTAGGACTCAGTGATCCTTGAGGATGTGGCTGTGATCTTTACCCTGGAAGAGTGGGCTTTACTGAATCCTTCACAGAAGAAACTTTACAGAGATGTGATGCGGGAAACCTTCAGGAACTTGGCTTCTGTAGGTAAGGATGACAAGTTCCTTTCACTTGTTCAATTAGAGCACAAGTGTTTTTCACTCATCATCATACTCTAAGATGCATAATGTGGGAAGGAAGGACATTGACAAGTAGCCACGGCTCATCATAGAAGTAGAATATACTAATTTTTAAATAATTTCTAATACTTTGGAATTGTTTTTCTGGGTCTGCTTTTTTAGGTAAAGTATGGGAAGATCATGACATTGAAGATCAGTATAAAAACCAGAAGAGAAAACGAAGGTGAGTCATACTCACAAAAGAAAGCTGTGTCTCATGTGAAAAACCAGTTATCTTTGAAATTTTAAAAAGAAGCAACCAAAACAACTGCTGCTTTAAATGTATTATGTCTTAGAAAGTTTCACCAAATTTCTTTCTTATATATGACATAAATTATCAGTGTTTGAAAAACAGATTAGGAAACAGCATTTACTAAACCCTCTATATGAAAGTCACTATTTTATTAATAGCAAGGGTAAATTTGTCTTGCAGAGCCTTCAGTATATTAAATTTTGAACAATTTGAGAAAAACATAAAACATGCACTTTTAGTATAAATCATAAAAATATAGTTCAAATATTTTACTAATAAATATAAAAATCACTAATAAAAATCATTAGTGATATGTTTCTTTTTTTTTACAGAAGACGCATGTTGGAGAGAATCTGTGAGGGGAAAAATGTTAGTCAATGTGGAGATAACACCAGCCTTATTCTAAATCTCAATCTGAAGAAGAAAACTCTTCCTGGAAGTAAACCATGTGAATGCAGCATGTTCAACGAAGTCTTCCTGGGTCGCTCATCCCATAACAGGCACATCCGATGTCACACTGGACATAAGTTTTCTGAGTATCAGAAACATGGAGAGAAGCCATATAAATGTGGCATATGTGGGAGAGCCTTCAGCTACCTCCAGTGCTTTGAAAATCACGAAAGAACTCACAACGGAGAAAAACCCTATAAATGTGTGGAATGTGGGAAAACCTTCATGTGGCTCAAAACCCTTCAGAGACACATGATCACACACACTGCAGATGCTCCTTACAGATGTAAGGTGTGTGCGAAAACCTTTAGTTCTTCAACTTCTCTTCAGACATGTGAGAGAGCCCACACTGGAGAGAAGCCCTATCAGTGTAAAAAATGTAGTAAAGCCTTCATGCATCCCAGTCAACTTCAAATACATGAAAAAAGTCACAGTGCAGAGAAACCGTATGAATGTAGGATGTGTGGAAAGGCCTTCAAATATTTCATGTCTTTAGAACCACACAAAATGACTCACACAGCAGAAAAGCCCTATGAATGTAAGGAATGTGGAAGAGCATTCAGACACTACAGTTCCTTAGAAATACACAAAAGGTTTCACACCAGAGAGAAATCCTATGAATGTAAACATTGTGGTAAAGCCTATAGTTATCCCAGCTCCCTCAAAGGACACATGAAAATGCACACTGGAAACACTCCTTATCAGTGCCAGCAGTGTGGGAAAGCATTCACTCTCCTCAGGTCATACCGAAATCACGAAAGGTATCACACGGCGGTGAAGACCTATCAGTGTAAAAAATGTAGTAAAGCATTCATGTATCCCAGCTGTCTTCAACGACATGAAAGAACTCACAATGAAGAGAAGCCCTATGAGTGTAGGATATGTGGGAAGGCCTTTAAATATTTCAGATCCTTAGAACCACATGAAATGACTCACACAGCAGAAAAACCCTATGAATGTAAGGAATGTGGAAAAGCCTTCAGATATTATAGTTCCTTAGAAATTCACAAAAAGTTTCACACTGGGAAGAAATCCTATGAATGTAAACATTGTGGTAAAGCTTATAGTTATCCCTGCTCCCTCAAAGGACACATGAAAATGCACACTGGGAACACTCCTTATCAGTGCCAGCAGTGTGGGAAAGCATTCACTTGCCTTAGTTTGTATCAGAGACACGAAAGAACTCACACTGGGGAGAAACCCTATGAATGTAAACAGTGTGGTAAAACCTATAAAGATCACAGTAACTTACAAATACATGAAAGGAATCATACTGGAGAGAAACCCTATAAATGTAAAGAATGCAGAAAAGCCTTCACGTGTAACAAAAACCTCCAATTACATGTGAGAAGGCACAATGGAGACAAACCACATAAATGTGAAGAATGTGGGAAAGCCTTTGTTGATCGCTCGTCCTTACGAAGGCATAAGAGGAGTCACTGAATAAAACCTAGTGAGTGTATAGTGTGGGAAAGATTTCGGTTATTCCTCTCCTTTCCAGAGACATCTGAGGACTCACTGGGTAAAACCCAGCTGCTCAGACCTGTTGGCTTGTAGGTGCATAGATGGCAGGCCATGACCCAGGGCTGTCGGCCTACAGTGCTTCTGTTTGCAGCATAAGAAAGAAAGAATTGAAATGGCCTCGAATTTGCTCTGGTTTTTGAAATTGAAGACTTTTTCTGATAAGGTTTCATGGGTGATGACCCTAGGAAGATCACTCTTCTCTAAAGTTCAGGCAAATTCAAATGGAAATAGGGAAGGATGTGGTTCCTGAGAAAACTTTTTTGTCTGCTCTCCTTCCCCCAGGCTGAGAAACTTGGGGGGAATCGAGAGGGAGAGATCTTGTGTGTCTGATCACATCTTCTTTCAGACTTGAGAAACCCGGTGGGAACGAAGGGAAAGAATTTTCTTTGTCAGTCTGCTTGAGGCTGTACTTGTTGCCTGTTGAGTCTGTGTCTCATCTTGTGGGAAGGGGGCCAACGCTGACCACGTTTTGGCAAACCTGAAAGGAGTGGGCAGCAGTAGCTTGTTCTGGTCTCACTCAAGGCAGCTGTTCATCTCATCTTGAGTGGACTGAGCAGAGCTCATGTTTGTTTCTTTGAGGGAATCATACTCAGGGTTGACAAGTTTGGGCCACCCAGCTTCTCCAACTGTCCTGTCTGTTGTGTCTGACTTATTCCATCTGAACTTCAGAAAGATGGAAGGGTTGTTGAATTATTGTTAGATATTGTAACTGCTTGTTTTTTGTTTGTTCTTTTGTGTCAACTGTTTAATTCTAGGACTTATTTAAGATCACTCAAGCTGAAAATGAGTAATTACTTTTGAAAGTGAAAAAGTCAGTGTTTGTGCTGCCTGTCACTACCAGAACCAATAAGTAGAGACAGGGATTAAATCTTTATGGGCGCTTTATTCAGATGCCAGTGATCTGAGAAGATGGTGGGTATGTACCCTAAAAAAAGTCTTAACATCTCATCTTAAGCCAACCTTTTTATAAGGAGAAAAAAGTGTAGGTAAGGGGTTTGAAAGAGGTTAATCAGATAAGAGTTGCAGTCTGGAGGTGACTTTCCTGGATTTTTTTTTCTTTTGTTTTTCCACATTTTTTTTTGTTGTTGTTGTTCAAGTACAGTTGTTTCCATTTTCCTGCCACCATCCCCCCACCCCCCAGCCATCCCCACTTCCCACCCTTGGTCCTACTCTCCTTTGGTTTTGTCCATGTGTCCTTCATAGTTGTTCCTGAAAACCCTTCCTCCTTTTCTCCCATTACCCTCTCCTCCCTCCCTTTTGGTTACTGTCAGTTCTTAATTTTAATGTCTCTGGTTATATTTTGCTTGCTAGTTTGTTTTATTGATTAGGTTCCACTTATAGGTGAGATCATATGGTATTTGTCTTTCACTGCCTGGTTCATTTCACTTAGCATAATGCTCTCCAGATCCATCCATGCTGTTGAAAAGGGTAGGAGCTCCTTTTTTCTGCTGCATAGTATTTCTTTATCTACTGATTAATTCAGATACCATCAGATTACTTGCAGACCCCCTGGGGCAGGTTGGATTGCTTGTCAACCTGGAGTCACTTAGTCCTGCACTCCAGTTCCTGGAACACCAGCTTTCCACATGCATTAATCACTTAAGCCTATCAACTGTAACTGAAGCTAAAATCTTTAACTCTTGATTTTTCCCTATCACTTTGATTGATAAAGACCTTAGTAAAGTGAGTAATTCAGTATCTGTACCCTTTGTAGCTTTCTGGGCTGTATCATACAGAACTTAATTACGTTTAGCTACAAACCTATGAAAGGAAAGTTAGGCTAAATACAGTGGTACCTGGGTACTGGTCATTAATTTGTTTTGGAACTTGTGACAAGTGCCTAAACTGATAAGTACTGAATGAATTTTTCCCATAAGAAATTTTCTCTTGTGGGGCAGTGTGACTCACACAAGTTCTAGCAAGTGTGACAAGTCCCAAGTAAGCTCCAAGAGCTAAAATATTTTTTTCTCATCAAAATGTGATGAGTACTGGGTTTGATGAGGTCCGAAGCCATCGAGTACTGAGGTATGACTGTAAAACTGACATTAGTGGGGTTAAGACAGAAGTTTTAGTACAGCAGTACCAAAGGCTATGTGGGGCCAAAGTGACCCTCTGTTGGCCCTCTAAGGTTAAAGGACCCCAAACAAGTCTGCTCTACTTACCCCAGTGTGGAGAAATTTAAAAGACTGCAAGGAAGAGATTACAATGAGAAGCCTGATTAGCATTCACTTGGTGCATTTGTGAGTCTGGTTAAATCAAGTTAAAGATCAATAACAGGGCCAGTGTCCTTTGCCTAAACTCCTCACTCCCCACATGTGCAAAGAGATCAGATCACGGGGGAGGAGTAGGGAGGGGCTGTAGGAGGAGGTTGCCAAGGCAATAGTAAACAGTCTAGGACAGGATTGGTTGAGAAGCTGAATGCCTCTAGAATTATGGGCTTCAAGATTTAAAACAAAAGGAGGGTAGAGACTGGCTCTCGGTGGCTCTCGCTTCCTCTCAGATGCCTGGATGATTGTGCTGTAGCTGCCTGCATTTCCCAAAGGAGAGTATTTTGGATGGAAGAAGAAACTCTGGACACAGCCTAGGATTGGGCTGGCCTGGCAGAGGGTGGCAGGATTATTCTTCCTTGGGTGTTCTAGAGGGGACAAGCTGTGAAGCAGAAGGCTGCCACTCTTCCAAAATTATGTAGTTTTTGTTATGTCATTTTAGTTTGTAAACAAATCCTATAGAAATAAGATAATTAAAAACTAATAGGGGGAATGATGGGGAACTCAGGAGTTAAAGATTTAAGCCAAATTGATTGGCTTAAGTGATTAAAGCTGTAACTAAAGAGTTAAAGAGTTTAGTCTTAATTGATGAGCTTCAGTGATTAAAGCTATAATTAAAGAGTTAAAGATTTTAGCCTCAATTGATAGGCTTAATTGACTAATGCTTGTGGAAAGCAGTTATTCCAAAATTGTGTGGCTTTTGGATAAAGACTCCTTTCCTTTATCACCAGCCCTTTGCCCCTGGAATTTTGCCTGGAGGGTGGCGGCGGGCAGCAGGACCCCACTTACTGTTTGGTACCAGGAACACAAAGACTTTTTACACTGCAGTGGGTAAAATGACCAGGGGGTAGAAAAGAGATGTTTCCAGGACTCCTTGAGACTGGAAACTCCTGAAAATTGGTGCAAAAAGTCGTTGGTGGAGCCCTGACTCAGGCCACAATTAGGTTAAAGAATATGAAAATGTAAAGCTCAATGAGATTAGAATAACTGGAACATTTAAACAGGCTTTATGTTAAAGTAATATCAACCTCAGTTGATTACATCTCTCTTAACTGATTATATTGTAGAAATAGATATTGAAGAACAGTTCTTTCCCTTTGGCTGACCCTCAGAACCTGTCAAGGCCCCCTTTCCCTGACTTCTCAGTGAGCCAATGCAGCCCACTTCCACTCTCTCCTGTTGCTTCTCTGTTCTAAGTTCTTCCTTGTTTCACTGACCCCTGCTTTAACAAACATGCTCTCAAAAATCAGAAAAAGAGATTAAATACTCAAATAAATTAAGAAATTAAAACTATCCCAAATGTTTCTTCACAATCATTGTGGCCTTGAAAAATATTTGATATTAAAGCTGGTTTAAATTTGGTTGTGTCTCTTAGAATTATTAACATAAAATATATATTCATTTTGCCTAGGTTTAAAAAAGTAAATGTTATTACTGTAACAAAATTTGCCGATGAAATTGGTTGGATTGTTACTGACAATTTCACAGAGTTGTTAAGAATTGATAAATAGATGTAACTAAAAGGAAGGGTTAATTAATAATTATATATGTAATTAGGCACACGTGTGTGTGTATGTCTAAACATCTGTTGGTGACTTTAGAGTTTTTCTAAGTTAAATGATAAAAATTCTTGAATATATAAGTATTTTGATATAACATGAGATACTGAAACATTGATTGCTAGACAAGTCTTAAGTCCACCTACTTTTTGGCTTTTTGTTTCAGAGGAGCTAGAAAATAAGTCTGGAGCTGTTAATGAACATCTCTTGAAAGTGTGTTTGCCAGTGGAGGGGACTGTGTTTCTAGAAGTTATGAAATGTATTTGCCAATCTAAATAATGCTAATTGCTTACATTTTAGTTTTCACTAAAATTAAGGGTTTTTTTTTCATTTTTATTTTTAATTTTTTTTAACATTTTATTTATTTATCTTTAGAAGGGAAGGGAAGGAGAGAGGGAGAGAGGGAGAGAAACATCAATGTATGGTTGCCTCTTGTGCATCCCCTGCCGGGAACTGGCCTGCAACCCAGGCATGTGCCCTGACTGGGAATCAAACTGTGATCGCTTGGTTCACAGGCCCATTCTCAATCCACTGAACTACACCAGCCGGGGGGGGGAGGGGGGGTGGGAATTAAGTTTTCTAAGAGTTAAGAATTCTAATTAAGCTTGAAAGGAAATGTATGGTTTTGGTAATAGAAGGTGTAAGGTGTGGAGATAATTTTTGAAAGGAAAAAACAAAGTGAGTTGTTTTAAAGATGGTTATTTTTCAATGAGAATGAGAAGAGGTAAACTAAAAAAGACTAGAAAGTTGTAGAAAGTTTGTGAAGAGAAATCTTGAGAGGAAATTATATAGTTAAGCTGAATAATCAATTTAATTAAGTAAATGAATTTAAATATTGAAACTAAGCTAATACAGAGTTGGAGTTTGGTTCTTTTTCACTCTGTTAAAGGGACAAAAATTTTCCTTTTGCTTCCCATAGGTGAGGGAACCTATTTTTTCTTAAAGAAATTTGGTAAATATACCTTTATAAGCAACATTAAAGCATTTGTATTTTTATTCCTATCTGCTCCCTCCATAATTTGGAAACTCTTAATAAGTGAATATTATGATTTTCATGTCAATATGTTTGTTTGCATGAATTCAAAAGAATCTGATCTCTCTTAGAGGACAAAACTGGAAACTGGTCTTATTAACCAAGACTTGGATTGGAATGTTATGTTTGAGAGAGACATGCCTCAACTCTTGATGTTATCAGAAAGCTTTAAGGAATTAAGATTGACTTTGGAAGCTTATAAAAGCCCCTTGGAAAATCAGCTGGGTACCTTGCTCATTTACGTGGTTCATGGCAGTCTTTCCAGGTAAAGTATGAAGATTGCTTTCCTGGGAGATGGCAAAGAAAGAGCCCCAAGATATTTTGGGGGACTTCAAGAACTTGAGGAATTTACCCAACCTTAAAGGAATTATAGGCAAAGGCTGGTGGCAACTATGTGGCTTGGTTTCTTTACCCTGAGAGGCTAATTAAAGTTCAGTCTGGAGATTTCTTACAAGATTCCAGCACAGCAGATTTAAAAGAGTCTATATAATTGGTTACCATTCTTGTTGTGTTTATGCAAATAATCAGGCCAAATTAAAACTGGACTTAATGCAGTAAATAAATTGGTCTTAAATTTGGTTCTTTAATAAAAATGAGGGTGATTATAGGGAGAAAATTGTTTCCATAGAATTTGTAATACACACTTGTGGATATGTTAGACTCTAGCACAGTTAATTGCCTGAAAGTTTTATTTTTTGCCTACAAACTGAACTGGATTCTGAATATTTTTAGTTTTTTAAAAATGTTTGGCTACAACTCTCCAAACTAATGTTTCATTTTTCTCCCATTTTTTGAGTTGGAATTATTGTGAATTAAACTTTTTTTCTAAGCTTCGCAATAGCAAATTACAGCCAAAAGTGGTTGATAGAAACTTAAAAAAATTGCTACAACAGCTTAAAAAATCTTAGTGATGGATGCTATGTAAACCACACAGGATTTACCTGATCACCAGAGATATTACTTACTAGTCAAGACAAATAACATTTGCAGTCTTAATCAACCAGCCTGGGGCCCTTGGTATTTGTCATAGATACTCCCTTTTATATTTGTCATAAGTCTTGTCAGTCTAGCTTTTGCCCCAATATTAAGATTTATAAGACAGTTTGTCTCCATCAGGTGACAAGCCTTGCTCATGCCCCAGGAATACCGCCCACTACTGACTGTAGGCAGCAGCATAACCGCCTTCCATGCCCAGGCCTCACTGTCCCTCTGACAGAGAGCAGGGATCACTTGGCTCTGAAGAAAAACTCCACCCCTCTTCAGCAGAAAGCAGATACAGAGAAGACCTTACACTTCTTTCCCTTAAAGAATTTGGGGGCAATAATCCTTAAAAGGGGAATAATTTAGTAGGCTGTCAGCCAGGCATAGGCAGAATAGGAACAATAGGCCAGGTACAAGAGGTCACCAGGGTGGAAAGTCCTGGGTGCATTGCAATGGGCAAAACTAGGGAAGCAAGTATTGTAGAGCTGGACCTTGTCCCCTGGATGACCTTTCCTCCCCTAGCATATCACTGGTCATGCAGTTTAGACCCCCTGACTTTTCCTATCACTGCTCATGCAGTTCAGCCCCTCCCCTGACCTTTCCTCCCCTGGCATGTCACTAGTCATGTGGTAGACGACCTTCAAGGAGGAACAAGGGGGGCCAAAGATAGCCTCATACAGTTCCCACGTGAGCCTTTGCATGACCACTCCCTTTAGCATTAAGCCCTCAGGACAATGAGGTTCTGGCCTGCATCAAATAATCTCAGGAATGAAGCCTTGGGTCTTTTGAACACAGAGACAGAGTTTTGGTCAAACTAAAGATAACATCTAGGCCTCAGTTGTGTTTTTGCTTCAGGTCCATGAAAACAGCAAAAAACAGATGAACTGGCGCCATGGCTGCCTCAGGACCAGCTGCAATGACTAATGACCCCCTGCCCTGGCGCCAAACAAGCAGTAGAGACCACAACCCTGAAAGGACACAGCTGGAAAAACTGATGAATATTCTACTGAGATCCTCCCCTGGGACCTCTCCTAATATTCCTGCAGATAAAAACTCTCAAAATGAAGGACCCAGCATTTTCTCTTTCTGTCTGTCTGTCTGTCTGTCTGTCCCTCTCCCTCTCCCCACCCCACTCCCTGCCCCCCTGGAGCATGCCCATGTCTTTCCCTCTCTCTTTCCCCCAGGCACATTTTCTTTGCTTTTCTTTCTCCTAAGCCCCAGGGGACCCCTTTTTGCCTCTGTAACTTATTTCCTGAATTCATGCAGCCCATCTGGCTCACTTTTTCTGTCTGTGACTTTCTAAATCAACTTTTGCTGGTGTATGAGTTCTTGGCTCTAAATTCTTTCTTAGCCAAACTCAAGGACTGAAGTCTAACTCTGCAGGTAATATCTGGTACCATTCACCATTAACAAGAATCACCACCTATAAAGATTTTCAGAGATGGAAGTCTCTGAGGGCAGAATGAGGCAGGATAGAGAGAAGTCAGGGAAAAGTTCTGACATGTGAATGTAGGAGCCCGCATCTTGTTGCCAGCATCCCCACCTCTGGGCATGATCAAAGAGAGAACAGTTTATGGCAGGAAAACCCCTGCCATGGGTGTGGAAGTCAAAAACAACAAGGACTGGCTAGAACCAGATCTTTCCAAGATGGAGGAAAAATTGACCAAAGACCAATGCCAAAGCTCATATAATGAAAACTGACACAAATAGAAAGAGGACCAGAGGGGACAGATACCACGACACTTACGGAGTGGGCCATGTTAGGAATGAGTTCCCCTCCCAGCCAGAAGGTGCAGTCAGAATTTGGCACCACAAAGACAAAGCTTGGAGACCACGCCCTGCCCTGGACACACCTGCAATCCCAAGAACTAACTGACAGAGTGCTGCAAACTCGCTCTTGAGTAGGCCCACACCCACTTGGACATGTACTTTTTGCTTCTTTCACAGCAGCACCTGTGCCCTGGCCTCTTTTTCTCTACCTAAATAAAATGTGCTTTATTCTCACTTAGATTTGTCCTTGAAATCTTTCCTGGGTGAGTCACAGACCGGCAGGTCGCCTGACACGTGGAAGATCTTGGACGGGGCCGGGGCAGGGCCAGCCCCCAGAGCAGAAGCAAACCAGTAACAGAGCTACATTAAAAAAATTGTGCTATGAGGAATTATATTTTTAGAAATTATTAAATTTGTTATAAATGTATTCATCTAAAGTATACTAATTTCTTACTTTTTAGTTGTAACTGGAAATTGAGGCTCATAAGAGTTAAGATTTCTATTTAAGATGGAAAGAAACAAATGTTTTTAGTAATACAAATTATAAGGTATGGAAATTTATTTTTTGAAAGGACTAAAAGAATGAGGTTGGTCCTAAAACAAGTTTGGTTATACTGTGCAAGAAAAGACAACCTAGAGGGACTAAGAAAGTTGTAGAAAGACTTTGAAGAAAAATTCTGAGATTTTATATACAGTTAAGCTGAATAAGACTTAATTTAATTAAGTGAATTGAAATATCAAAAGTAAGCTAATGCAGAGTCTGGTTCTTTTTCACTTCCATAAAAACAAGAATTTTTATTGCATTTATTCTACTGTACATAAGATATTATATAAGGATTTCTGCTTAGAAAGCAGAGATTCTATGTTTTATTTTAAAATTATTTTTAATTTTTTACACTGGACAGCAGTTGTATTGGCTGTTATTTTTATTTGACAATCTGGAGGAAAAGAGGTCAGTGCCTCTAACTAAATTGTGAGGCAATATTGGGTGTGTAAGATATTTTTCGGACAAAGCGGAAAGGGGGAAATGTGGTATTGTTTCAGAAGGGAGAATGGGCCGTTCACAGGTTGTTAAGACAAGAGCAGAACACAAAGAGCAGGGGAATCCTTGCCAGGTGACTCGGAGACAGTGGGACACAAGGGGTGCCTAGATGACAAGTTCCTGCCTAACGCCCTCTTATTTACTGTACTTAATTTGAATTAGGCTAAAGCAGCATTCTAAGATCTCCTTCCTGAGATAGGTTTCTTTGTCTGAATCTCTTGGGCAACAAAAAGAGGGAGAGCCAAAGATTCATTGAGTCTTTTGTTTCTTAAGAATCAGTTTAGCCCTGGCTGGTATGGCTCAGTGGATTGGGTGCTGCCCAAAGAGTTGCCGGTTCGATTCCAGGTAAGGGCACATGCTTGGGTTGTGGGCCAGGTTCCCAGTTGGGGGTGTGAGAGAGGCAGCTGATTGATGTTTCTATCACACATTGATGTTTCCCTTCCTTTTTCTCCCTGCCCTCTAAAAATAAATAAATAAAATCTTGAAAAATAAAGTTTAAAATCAATATCCTGAAAGGGCAGCTTCATGGTGGCAGTTTTGGTCTCTTCATAGGGTACTTTGAAGCTGCTTTGTTTCTCTGAAAGCAGATGAATCTCTCATGTGAAAGGTGCCCTTCATGCACCGAAAGAGGAGACTGCGTCCCTGTCATCAGAGACAGACACTTGGCGCTGAGAAGGCTGTATAAAAATACGTATTTCTTCACCATTTAGTGCACCTAGCCTAAACTTTTTGGCCTTTTCAATTCTTCTCAGAGTTATTGCTTCTTTTCCCAAAAGGTGTAAAAGCTTCCAGCTATGGTCATTTCTTTGAGTCTTATTTTTTGATTAATGTCCTGTATATAGGAGATTAATTTTTTGGTTGTTTTGCATTATGTAATTATTTTTTTTTTTGTTATTTTGTCTCACGTCATTTTATTTATTAGACCAGGCAATGAATCTAGAAAGAAAAAAGGAAAATTGCCTGTCCCTGTTACCAGAAAGAGGACTGGGCCCTGAGAGGGCCCACCTAGGGCTCGCTGGCAGCGTGTAGGCTCTGGACTTCATGAAGGGAAGATTTCACAGTAGGAGTCTGCTAGAAATGCGTGACTCAAGTTCCTTTGATTTTGCGCTGAGAGGTGGGCCGAGGTGGGGGAAGGTGAGAGTGGGGTTTTTAAAAGAAAAACTGTGGGGTTTGTGAGGGGATAGGGGAGGGGTTAGTCTCTTGTTCTTCCAGGTGGGTTCCTCAGAGTTCCAGGAGGCAAGCTGGGACGATGGGTAGGTAAAGGGCAGACTGTTCCCAAGTCCAGGAGGGTCAGTCTGACCACTGGCCACTGTGGCTGGCGCCAGATGTCTATTGTGTGCCGTGGGGGAAGAGTTTCCATGGGGCCTTGGGCTATCGAGCAAGTTGGGTTAACTGAGTCATGGGCAGTCCAGCCCATGGAAAACTGGCCTGACTGGGTCATGAGCAGTCTGGCGGGCTGGGAAACTGGCCTGACCCTTTCAGAGTCCAGGTGATTTTGAGAGTGAGTTTATTCAAGCTGAGGGCAGTGAAACAAGGAAGGGCCTGACATAAAAGAAACTGCAGGAGAGAACCATGGCAGGGCTGCTTTGGTTCACTGAGAAGTCAGAGAAAAGGGGGCCTTGGAGAGAGGATTAGGGGATTGTCTTGGAGGAGCTGCCACTGCCCACTGCTCTCCTGGTTACAAGTGTGGTGGGGCCCCTTAGAGTTTAGGAGATGCCAGCCTGAGAAGGAAAAAGAAGGGGGAAAAGGAAGACACAGGTGTGCTCCTGGGAGGGAGAATACATGAAGAGTTTTTTGTTACCAGAGTTTTCAGAGGCTGGGAGTTTAGGGGAGGATTTCAATAGAATATTCATTAGCTTTTCCAGGTGTGCATTTTCAGAGGAGGTCATTTCATTGCCCACCTGGTTTTGCTGCTTTTCTGGGCCTGGAGTTAGAATCCAGCTGAGGCCTAGATGTTATCTCCAGGGAGGTGACTTTCTGTATCTGGCTACATTCAGCTCTCTGTCTCATTTTCCCCATTCTACTTGCCAAGGAATTTTTCTAATTTCTTAGTATTCTGCCTTATCACTACGTTTGCATATAGAAAACTAAGGAATTTACAAAAAGACTATTAGAACTGATGATTGAGTTGTGCAGTGTTGTAGGATACAAAGTCAAAATATAAAAATCAGTTGTATTTCTGCAAGAACATTCTTATAATGAAACAAAAAATAAAGCATTTACAGTAGCATTAGAGGAATCAAATTCTAAAAAGTAAATTTAACAAAAAAGTACAAAGAAAATATTTTTAATTATATTTTATTGATTATGCTATTACAGTTGTCCCATTTCTCCTCCATCATTCCCCTCCACTCTTCACACCCCCTCCCACCCACATTCCTCCCTTTAGTTCATGTCCATGTTTCATAAGTTCTTTAGCTTCTACATCTCCCACACTATTCTTGCTCTCCCCCTATTTTCTACCCACCGTCAATGCTACTTATTCTCTGTACCTTTTCCCCCTCTCTCCTCCTCCCACTCCCCTGTTGCTAACCCTCCATGTGATCTCCATTTCTGTGTTCCTGCTCCTGGTCTAGCTGTTTGCTTAGTTTGCTTTTGTTTTAGGTGTGGCTGTTAATATCTGTGAGTTTGCTGTCTTTTAACTGTCCTATTTTTTATCTTCTTTTTCTTAGATAAGTCCCTTTAACATTTCATATAATAAGGGCTTGGTGATGATGAACTCCTTTAACTTGACCTTATCTGAGAAGCACTTTATCTTCCCTTCCATTTGAAATGACAGCTTTGCTGGATAGAGCAATCTTGGATGTAGGTCCTTGACTTTCATGACTTGGAATACCTCTTTCCAGTCCCTTCTTGCCTGCAAGGTCTCTTTTGAGAAATCAGCTGACAGTCTGATGGGAACTCCTTTGTAGGTGACTCTGCCTTTATCCCTTGCTGCTTCTAGAATTCTCTCCTTCATTTGAATCTTGGCTAATGGAATTATGATGTGCCTTGGTGTGTTATTCCTTGGGTCCACCTTCTCTGGGACTCTCTGAGCTTCCTGGACTTCCTGGAAGTCTATTTCCTTTGCCAAATTGGGGAAGTTCTCCTTTATTATTTGTTCAAATAACTTTTCCACTTGTTGCTCTTCCTCTTCCCTTTCTGGTACCTCTATAATTCGGATGTTGGGACGTTTAAAGATGTCCTAGAGGTTCCTAAGCCTCTCCTCATTTTTTTGAATTCTTGTTTCTTCCTTGTTTTCTGTTTGGTTATTTCTTTCTTCCTTCTGGTCCACTCCATTGCTATGAGTCCCAGTTTTCCTCCCATCATTATTGGTTCCCTGTGTGTTTTTCTTCATTTCACTTATTGTAGCCTCCATTTGTTCCTCTAATTTGCGACCAAAATCAACCAATTCTGTGAGCTTCCTAATCACCAGAGCTTTGAACTGTGCTTCTAATAGGTTGGCTACCAGAGCTATGAGCTCTGCATCTGATAGGTTGACCACCTCCTGGTCGCTCAGATGAATTAGCTCCGGGCCCGTCTGTTCTCCCTTTTGAGCCATCCTTGGTTTTGTTTTTTTTTGTTTTTGTCTGGGCATGGCTGTTACGTATGAGGGTGGAGACTTAGGCATTCACCAGGGTGGGGCAGCCCAGTCGCTGGGTTGTGATGCTGGATGTGGGGGAGGGGTCCGAGAGGGAACAATTGCGCTTGCTCCGTGCTCTTTTGCGGATCCCAGTCCCTTCAGCCTCTTCCCCCTACCAAATTGGGCCCTTCTGGTGCTAATTTCCATGTGGGTGGGCCTGTGCATGCTCCAGGACCCCGTGGGTCTCCCCAAAGAACTCTCCTGTGAGGCTGGGACTCCCTCCTCGCAAGTCAGCTCCTACAAGTATTTTCAATGGGTGCTTTTAGGCTTCACTTCCCGGCGCTGGGGTCCTGCATCGCACAGTCTATCTTGCTGCCCATTTTCGCCTGGTTTATATGTGCGTGAATGTGTGTCCACAGTCCGTCACCCTGTGTGCCTCACTTGGCCTCCTCCTGTTTGGCAACGCTGCCGCCACCTGTGCGCCTGGAGTGACTGCGCGCCCGGGACCACCACCGGCTTATCCCGCTGCATTCCGACTCTGCCAGCCATGGACTCCGCCAGCTGCTGACTCTGCCCCTCTTACCGGTCTGGGTGAATCGTTGTTGTCGGACTCCCGCACAATTCAATTTTCTCTTTGTCCTGGTTGGGTTTTCTTTTCTTTTTTTTGTTCTATATTTTTGTTGTCCTTAATCTTGGTTATGAGAGGAGGCACAGTGTGTCCAGCTATGCCTCCATCTTGGTTGGAAGTCCTCCAAAGAAAATATTTTGAAAAATACAACATTATTGAAAGAAATTAACAACTGTGTAAATATTTTGGAAATCATCTAAAGTATTTGGGAAAATTTCCAACTTCATAGATCAAGAGACTTAACTTCCATGAAATGGTGCTGCTGCTTCTCAAGATAATCTGAACAGTCAGATTATATAATAATCTGAACAGTACAGTACTTATAATACCAGATAATTTTCTTATAGAAATTGACAAGTGGGTTTATGAATTTATACAGAATTGTCCAGAATCAAAATAGCCAAACCATTCCTGAAAAAGAGAAGCAAATTTGTTGGACTAGCATTTTTTGACTTCAAAACATTGCACAAAGCAATGGTAATCAAGATAGTGTGGCACTGACACAATGAGAGACATACAGATTTACAATATTGATTGAGATTTGAGAAATAAGCCCCCACATCTATGGTCAAGCGATATTTGAAAAAAGTGTCAAAGGCCAAGAATGGAGAAAAGAATATCCTTGTATAAATTGGTGCTGGGCCAGGTGGCTAGCAAAAAAAAAAAAAAAAAAAAAAAAGAGGTGGTACATTATCATACCACATAAAATAATTTTCCGAAAAGGATCAAACTTAAATATAAGACTAAAACTGTAGCACATTTAGATAAAATATAGGAAATAAGCCTGATCATCAGGGTGACAAAGAAGTTTTAGATATAAACTAAGAGTGAAATCAGAAGAAAAAGTTAATTGTGATTTCATCCAATGAATGGTTTCTGTGCTTTAAAAGAGAAAAACAAAGTGAAAACACACATTGGAACCTTTGTACACTATTGCTGGGAGTATAAAATTGTGTTGCAGGTGTGAAAAATTCATGGCAGTTTCTCAAAAAATTAGGAACTGTGTTACCATCTGATGTATCAATTCTGCTTCATGGTAATCACCTGAAAGATTTGAAAGCAGGGAAGCAAACAGTGTGCATCCACTCATATTCATAGTAACTTTATTTAGAATAGTCAAAAGGTAGAAGTAACCCAAGTGACCAAAAACATTAGGTGTATGCACAAAACTGAGTAGTTTGGCTTCCAGAAGAAAGCAAATCCTGACACATGGATGAACCTTAAGGACATTAGGTTAAATGAAATTATTCTGTTAAAAAGGTCAAATATTATATATGATTTCACTGGTGTGAGGTACCTAGAGTAATGAAATTTATAGAGACGAAAGTAGAATTGTTGGTTTTAGGCATTGGGGTATCACTTGGATGTGGAGTTGTGTCTATTGAGGAGATTTTTCAGTTTTGCAAAATAAAAATAGTTCTGGAGACTGATTCACTTCACACTGCTGAATTATACAGTTAAGAATGGTTAACGTGGCCCTGACCAGTGTGGCTCAGTTGGTTGGGCATTGGGAAAAAGGTTGCTGGTTTGATTCTGGTCAGGGCACATGACTGAGTTTCTGGACCCATCCTGGATTGAGTGTGTACAGGTGGCTCTTTTTGGATGTTTTTCTTTTGTCTTTTTAAAAAGATTTTATTTATTTTTTAGAGAGAAGGGAGGGAGAGAGAAAGAGAGAGAGGGAAACATCAATGTGTAGCTGCCCCTCATGTGTCCTCTACTGGGGACCTGGGCAACAACCCAGGCATGTGCCCTGACTGGGAATCGAACTGGTGATCCATTGTGAAGCATTCAGTCCCTGTCCACACCAGCCAGGTCCATGAATGTTTTCCTTTCACATTGATGTTTCTTTTCATCTCTTTTTCCCTTCCTTACCCTCTCTCTAAAAATAAATAAATAAATAAATAAATAAATAAATAAATAATCTTTAAAAATGGTTAAAGTGCAATGTTTGCTGTATGTCTACATCACTACAATTTAAAGTAAAAGTCTTTGGCAAGGGAGTTAAAACTGCCCACAGATGAAAGATAATGCAAATCATATAGCAGACAAACGACTTGTGTAGAAAATGACTAAAGACCCTTTATAATTTAAATATAAAGTCAGATAGCCAAATTAAAAATATTAAAAAATATGAATACACATTTTCCAAGGAAGTTATGCAAATCTCCAAGAGCACGTGAAAATATGCTTGACATCGTGTCATCAGAAAAGGCAACTCTGCCCGGACCACATAGTGTTTGGAGTGTCATCTGGATATACCAAGGTTGCTGGCACACATAAGAATCAACCAATGAATGCATAAATGAGTGGAACAACAAATTGATCTCACTCTCTCAAAATCAATACATAAAATAAAAGAAAATGGAAAATGCAACTCAAACCCCCAACAAGACACCACTTCACAATCACTAGGATTTCTAAAATTAAAATGTGAGATAATAATAAATGTTGAGTGTATGTGGAATCTATGAACCCCTATACACTGGTGGTGCAGTGTTTAAAATGGTGCAACCATTTCAGAAAACGGTCTGACCGACCGCCAAAAATTAAAGGTGGAAATACCATATGACTCATCAATTCCTCTTCTAGGTATATGTATGTCCATTAAAAAAAAAAGGAAAATAGATGTTTGATCAATGTCTGTACATGAATTTTTCTTATTAAAATTTTATTGAAATACAACTACTTAAGCTAACTGAAAACAATAATGGCAAAACTTTTTTTACATGCCTGTTTTTTAAAATTTAAATTGTTTTATTGTTATTCAATTAAAGTTGCCTGTATTTTCTCCCCACCCCTCCCACCACCCCCTCCAGACCCACCTCCCTCCCTTGCTTCCACCTTCCCTCTTGGTTTTGTCCATGTGTCCTTTATATGAATTTTATAAGCAGTGTTATTTATACTAGCTCCATCGGGAAAGTCAATCGGGGCGAATACAGTACTGTCGGCCCCAGGTCAGGAAAAAGTTGCACTGAAAGTGGCAAGCAGAGAAAAGAGCCTCCCAGGGGCGGAAGCTGGGGAAGCTCCTTCCCGCGGGGTCCTTTTTGGTTCTGTCAGTCAGGCATGAAGGGGATGTGCGTTGATTTCTGTCCAATCGCGATCGCCGCTGGGACAGCCACACGCCGCACAGGTGTATATATCCTAGCTCCGCTCCTAACTGGCCGATAATCGTGTGTTCCCTGCTGTCAGCGGTCCCTGTCTTGCTGTGATCTCACAGGTGGCTGGAGTGGCAGGAAGGACTCTGCGAGACCCAGGAATCCTAGAAATGGTGAGCGTGCCAGGCCAGGTGCCCCGGGAAGAGGCGATGACAGGAGTCGGTTGCAGCAGGGACTTGGTCCCCCTAGGTGAAGGACAGAGTCTGTGCACCCCAGTCCCCAGGGGGAGCTGTTATAACGTCGTCCCCCTCTGACTCGCACGCGCAGGCACGGGCTGGCGGTTAGCTGGGACTCGGGGCATCGCGCGGTCTCTGCGCGGAGACTTCAGCCAGGACCCTGTCTGGGCTGCTTTGCGCCCGCAGCCCTCGCGTCTTCCCAGGTGGTGAAGCGACTATAAGGAGGGTCCCTGGGAACAATCATGATTCACCCTTTGGGGTTAGTGCGTTGGAGCTGCAGTCGTCTGCCGTCCCCAATACCTCCTTTCTCTTCAGGGAGACCCATTTTCTCCTGAGTTTTCCAAATGTTTTGGGATCTCCAGTACATGACCTCGATCAACCAAACTGGACCTTACTGGGACTGGCACAAGCCCCCAAATTTTTAGATTCCTTCACCAAATCCCAAAGCCAAATAAATATCCCTCTTTGAATCACAGCATCAGCTATTTGTCTTTTGGTGTATTTCAAATGGACCTGATATTTTAATAGTTTGTCTCTTTAGAAAGAGTAATGAAATGCTGTATTTTAAGGATTTATGTTTGTCATGGACGTTTCACAGGGGAGGAAAGGTAGATAGCAACCACCTGGAAGATGTTTGAAATCCCTGTTTCTCTCCCCTCCTAAATGTTCCCTGGGCACAGACATTCTCTGCGAAGACCTTTGGGTGGAGGTTTCTCTTTGGAAACTTTCCTGGGTATTCTCTCCTCTCGGCACCACCCCTTCCCTCCTTCTGGCACTTGAAAGCATTTATTGATCTAAACCTCATTTTTTTCAATACAGGTAAAATGTGTTTAATCAATATAGAGCTTGAAAGACAGTATAAAATAGTTCCGCGGGCACGGGCTGGTGGAACCAGACAGGAAAGATATGAACTTAGAAAAAAATAAAAAACTTAGAATTCAGTATACATTCTATTTTTGTAGAGTTCTTTCACTCTTTCTTCCTGAGCTTGTGTAGTATGTTTCTGAGGTTTGTTTTATTTTCGATGTTTTCTAAATCTATTTTTAGGCCTTAGTCTTGCAAAGAGGAATTGTTCAAGTTAGATTTACGAGAAAAGCCATGGAGCCTGGAAAGCTGGGGATGCCAGGAGGGGTAGGGAATGGGGAAGGTGACAGGGAGGTGGGGTAGGGGCACGGAGATGATGCCCTTTTCAAGGCTGTAGTTATGGCTTTTTAGGCTTAGACATTTTTAGATTGTATATAGTTTTGCATTCTGATTATAGTTTTGCACATCCAGAAAGTCTGAACATCGGGTGTTTTATCTCATGGACAAATGGTTCATGAAATTGGGGTGTCCTTTGGGTCAGAATCTTAAACTAAAACAGGCTGGAGTTTCCTCACTGTGAGAGTGGATGCCTGGGGGAGGGAGCCCTCTCATGCTTACTGGAGAGAGGAGGGTGGGTGGAGCTCTGAGAGTGGATCCTGGGCCTGCTCAGGTGTCCTGGCCCTCCTTCCCCACCGACTGTCCTACTCTGGGGGTTTTGTCTCAGCTGGGGTTGTCTGAACCCCAAATCTGGTATTAACGTAAAAGTGTCCAAAGTTGTAGAAAAATAAAAAGAGTTTATTTGGCCTAAACACAGAGTATACCTGGAAGCAAGATTCCAACAGACTGAGAAAATGCTCCTGAGAATGATAGTTTGCATTCTTGATTTTCTAAAAATACTTTTGGAATTAAGGAGGGAACAATCATGAAGATGAAAGGCTGCAAGGCCAGGCTGGATGCAGAACACTGATAAGATTATGTGCTCCCCTGAGGGTGGCTACAGATCAGGGTCTGAAAAAGACCTCTCACATTTCAAAGGTGTGTTAACCTTGATGCACAAGAACAGGGACATGACTTGCTTAAGGGAATGATAAACCAGAGTTATAGGCTGAGGCTGATGACCCTCCCGGACCCACCCAGTTAGGAATTTTGATCAGGTGACTTTTCCTCACTGAGTACCATCAGATTTATTATGGAGGCCATTTTTATTCATATTGGGAATAGGTTCAATTTTCTTATTGTGAGTTTTTCTTGTGAACTCTAGGGAAGCAGACTGCTATGTTTTGATTCGAAGATATGGGTTTCTTTTCTTTGGATTTCTTTCTTCATTGAATATTACAGCTCTTTGATTTTACTTTACATCAGCACTTGGACTTTTAACATGTAAGTTGATTGAGCAATACCATGTGAGTAAGGCAGGAAAATTGTGGAATTAGTAGAATTTTGGTTGTATGTAGGCAAGAGAACCTGAAGATGTAAGATGGGTGTCTTTAAGTTCTCAGATGCTTTTTCTATTTTCTGGTCATTATTTTTATGATTATAGCTCTAGAGAAGTTTGAAAATTAAAAGGTCATACTAATCTTAAGGCAAATGAACTCATATTTTAATGGAAATGAGGAAAGGCATTTGAATTTCTATATTCACTGGTATTAAGAAAAACACCTCAAAATATGGACATTTTTGGAATTTCTAGTTCATTTCCTCTAGGGGGTGTGAGGGTGTAAATTACAAACTCCTAATGTATTTATAATATAATAGTCATTATGTAAATATCTTCAGTGTCAAATATATTAAAATGCATTTTGTTTTGTTTGTTCTTTTAATAAGAAAGAGATTTGAAAGTTTTTGATGGCCAGCAGTATTATATCCTTTAATGTTTAAAGTATTAAATTTTGAAGTGGTTTTCTTTGTAGAAGAGTTTAAATTAGTTTTAAAATGTAAAAGTTAATTAAATATAGTGATTAGTAATTGGAAAATATAGTGTATATAAATATCTATGTTTGTTTTAAATAAATAATAAGTGGAAATACCTAAGCTAGGACACTAATGAGAAAGACTTACTGCCTACACATCCTGGTCCACTCCTGGCCCCTTACTCTAGCTACGCTGAAATAACCAGTTCTTTCTTGTAGAAATTTCTGTCAGTGTTTCTTCATGTAAACACAAGCCCATGAGCATGCCCATCTTTCTTGTGTTTGTGCTTGTCATGAGTACTTTGAATCCACGAGCTTGATGTTTGTTCACTGAAAACTTAAGCCTCAACCCTACCATTTCCCCTAGCACTTTTTTTTCAAAAATTAAAAACAGTATTTATTGTTTCTTGTTAAAACAGGTAACTCTCATGAGAAGAGAATATGCAAAGAGAGCATTCCTACTCCCTGGGCATTCTCATGTATCCCAGCAGGCTGGGAGTGTCCATTCAAAACTCTCCTCACTGTGTAGGACAGAAAGCTCTCCACCTTTTTTTGGGAAATTAGACTACTTCAATTTTGATTATTTCATGCCTAAAAAACCCCCAAACCAAACAACCCTACTGTTACCAGGCTAGCTGCCCCTACATGGGCCTCAAGTCCACATCTTCCTCTTCTGTCCAGGATAGGACAATACCCTGAAAATCTGGTGGGTATTTCTGGCTAAGGATCAAAGTAGATTTCAGCTCCTGGTCAGGTTCTTAAAAACATGTGCAGTACCTCCAGCGAAAGGCTGAGATTTTCACTTTTGGGTATAGTAAGGCCAGTGGTCAACCAATCAGTAGATAGTACTCTGGCCACAGGTGGTACCTGGTCTAAAAGCTGCTCACTCCATCTCCAAATTCTCTTCAAGTTGCTTAAACTGACAAGAGTGAATTCAAGTTTCAAAGTGGCACACCAAGTTTTATATCAGGTAGAGGATGTCACCTGAGGTAAATGCTCTCAACAAGTCCCTGCGCAGAGTTCTGATCCCACTATCCCCCTCTCCTCACCCTTTGGGATGGCTCAGTCCTTTCTACTGCTTCTCTATGGTGATAGTTCCAAGCATCCAGAATCTTTGAGCAGCCTTCATTCAGCCTTACAAATTGGGAGTGGTTGAATTAAGGAATTACATGGCAACTTCAAAGCCAAGGACACAGGCTGCATTGACTGAGAAGGCTGGTATCATCACTGCATTGAACACTTTGTACCAAGGATGTGACTCTTTTGTCCTGGGTCAGCTCTTTCAGCACATTTGAAAACATTAGGATATGTCCCAGGAGGTGCAGTCTGGAAGCAGGACCTCATCATGGCTCAGGGGTGGCCATAGCCCAGCTGAAGATCCCTGTGATGCCCCGTCCATCAGGATCCCGGGAACGCTGAGTTCACTGACACTCTCCCTCTGGAGTGAAGATATTTTTCAGCCACTTGAATGTCATGAAATACATCCCACTGGCTGGAACTTCTTGCATGAGGTTGAGCGCAGACCCCTTTTAGGTGCCGAGAATCTCAGACTCCTGGTACAGCTTCTCTGCAAAGTCTCCAGTATCAGCGTACATACTTGGTTTCCCCTCAAGAAGGCTTAATCTGTAACAAGCATTTGATTCTTTCTCCAGGTCTCATGATTCCTGTGGTGAATACGTCCGATAACGGCAGTGAATAGTTGGGATAACAGCACATCTTCTGGGTATTTCTGCTGCATTTTATTCCCCAAAAGAAACCCAAAGAAGCACAGAGCAAATATGGGGGTGACCCGGATGATGGGGATAGCCGTGCCTTGATATAGCCCCGTGATGCTCTCTCTAATGTCTTCCCGAAACAGTTAAAGGTCTCAGAATACATGGGAAGCTATGCAAACTCAGGGGCTGTATTTGTAGTCAGACCTTAACCATGTCCAGTGGGTGCCCCATGAACACCAGGAACATGCTTCCAAACCCGTCGGCCAGTGGGTTCTTGAGTGGGCTGATAGGCTTCCCCTGGTCTGCCATGGTTTGTCTATCAGTGTGTGTGCATGTTCCCAGCTGCCTAGCTCCATTGCCTCTCCTAGCACTTCTTATCTGGACAGGCTGATAAGAAAGCTTGGAGAATTAGGGATTGTGAACTGTTCTTTCTGGGGCGCTTCTCCTGTGAGCCATGCTGCCTGTGTTATGTTGTTGATGCTGCCAAGCCTGGGTTCTGTATACAATGGAGTCTGAGATGTAAATGTTGATAATTTGTTGTATTTTGGGAGCATGAGTATGGGAATAGGGTCCTCCTTACAGGTTTTGAGTTGCTTTTTAAAAAAAAATAATTGAATTTATTGGGTTGACATTGGTTAATAAAATTATATAGATTTCAGGTGTACAATTCTACAATGCATCATCTGTATATTGTATTGTGTGTTCACCACCCCAAGTCAAGTTTCCTCCTATCACCATTTATCCCCTTCTACCCTCTTCTTCCTTCCCCCACCCCCTTTCCTTCGGGTAAGCACTCAACCCCCCCTCCCCTCTGACAGCTGTCATTCTGTAGTCTGTATCTATGAGTCTGTTTCTATTTTGTTTGTTAGTTTATTTCGTTCATTAGATTCCGCGTATACGTGAGATCATATGGTACTTGTATTTCTCTGATTGGCTTATTTCACTTAGCATAATACCCTCTAGGACCATCCGTGAGGTTGCAAAGGGTAAGATTTCTTTCTTTTTTTTACAGTGGAGTAGTATTCCATCGAGTAAATGTACCACATGTCTTTCATTTACTCATCTGCTTGAGTCGACATCTTGATAGAACCTCTATCTGTGTGTTTAGAGAAAAGTTGTAAGGAAAGCTGAGTTCTCCTTGACATGATATTGGGTCTTTGGGACAGGGTCGGGGAATGTACTGGGATGATATACCCTGTGAGGTGAGTCTATCAGTCTGTCACTCCTTAAAGAACAGGAATTTTCTTTACTCAGTTAAAAAAATTCTTTGAAATTTATCTTTGATTAAAGTGTGTTTGATATATATTATTTTCAGGTGTATAACACAATGACTTACATTTATTCACCTTATGATGTGACAATAAGTCTAGTAATTGTCTGTCACCATACAATCCTATGATGTTCCTAATGGTGTATTATCTGTGCAGTACATTACATCCTTGTGATTGATTGATTTCATCACTAGAAATCCGTACTCCTTATTTCTTTTTGCCTGTTCCATCCATTCCCCTTGCCCTCATTCTCTCTTGCAGCCGTTAGTTTGTTCTATGTTTCTGTTTTGTTTTGCTTATTAATTTTTTATTTTTATTTTTTGGTTCCACATACAGTATTGTCTTTGTCTAACTGACTTGTTTCACTGAGAATAATGCCATCCAGGTCTTTTCATGTTTCACAAATGACAAGCTTTCATTCACCTTTTTATGGCTGAGCAATATTTCATTATATGTAAATATCAGATCTTCTTTATTCATTTATCTATCTGTAGATACCTGGGTAACTTCTGTCTTGGCTATTGTAAATGATTCTGCAATAAACATAGGGGTACATATATATTTTTGGATTTTCATATGTGTGTGCTTATCATACATCCTTATAGAAATGTCTATTCAAATTCTCTTTTTTTATCCATTTTTTTCATTGGATTTTTTTGATGTTGAGTTGTATGAGCTTTTATATATTATGAATATTAAGCCCTTATCTGACATATCATTTTCAAATATTTTCTCCTATTCAGTAGATTATCTTCTCATTTTGTTGGCTTCCTTCACAGTGCAGAACTTTTATTTCATGTCCTCCCATTTGATAATTTTTGCTCTTGTTGCCCTTGCCTGAGGAGACATATCCAAAAAATATTGCTAAGACTGATGTCCAAGAGCTTACTGACTATGTTTCCTTCTAGGAGTTTTATGGATCCAGGTTTTACATTTAATTCTTTAATCTACTTTGAGTTTATTTTTGTATATGGTGTAAGAAAGTGATTCATCTTCAGTTCTTTGCATGTATCTGTCCAGCTTTCTTAACACCATTGATCGAAGGCATTGTCTTTGCCCCATTGTATATTTCTGCCTTTTTTTCTTGTAGATTAGTTGACCATATAAGCTTGGGTTAATTTTTTTTTTTGCTTTCTATTTTGATTTATTTATTTCTCAGCTTTTTTGCCAGTATCATACTGTTTTGATTGCAAAAGCTTTCTAGTATAAATTTAAATCAGTGAGTGTGATACCTAAACTTTGTTCTTTCTCAAGGTTTCTTTGACTCTTTGGGGTCTTTTGTGGTTCCATCCAAATTTTAGGATTATTTATTTCTTTGAGAAATGCCATTATTATTTTGATATGAATGCATTGCATCTGTAGATTGCTTTGAGTACTATGGACACTTTAAACATATTAAGTCCTCCAATCCATGAGCATGGCATATTATTACATATATGTGTGTTGTCTTCAACATCTTTCATCAATGTTTTACAGGTTCCAGAGTACAGGCCCTTTGCCAATTTGGTCAAATTTATTTTTAGGTCTTTTATTTTTTTATGTAATTGTAAATAAAATTGCTTTCTTAATTTTCCTTCTGATCAATTGTTATCAGTGTGTAGAAATCCACTGATTTCTGTATCTTGCAACTTTACTAAATAGATTTCATAATTCTAGTAGGTTTTTTGGTAGAACTTTGATAATGTTGGGAATTGGAAATATGGTTTATTTGCTATGAATACACCCTCAAGGTTGCAGGGATCCAGTGTGAGGAATCATTCATTCTTTCCAGATTGTGGAACAGGCCAAATTCAGCTGTTCATAATGTAAGTGGAAATAATCACTACTTCCCAAAATGTTACTTATAACAGCTTTCAATTTATACTGGGCCATACTGACTATTATTACTAAGGAATAAGGACCATGTAGTCTCATCTTATGAAGCCAGTTGGGAAGTGGTGAAGACTTAATTTAATGGAATTTTCATTTATGCATTATTGGTTCAGAGCTTTCCTTCTCACTATGGATATATTAAAAGAATGAGTTTTATGACCATAAATCAAGGCACACTTTTGATTTTAAGGTGAAATATATGCTTTTCTTCTCTTTTATTTCAGTAATTCCTCTAAGATCATGGAATACTTAGATTCAGTTCATTGAAATCCCAGGTATAATTGTAGGTTGAGACAAAAGATAGTTGTTAATTCACAATTATTTTTAGAGACTCAAAGTCCAAGGAGTGCCCATTAATTTTTTTAATGTAAAACCTTTCTATATATTTTGGATTCTTAATTGGTTCAAATTGTATACAGTTTTTCAATACCTTTTTTCTTCTTGTCTTCTCTCATGCCCTTACCTTTTTAATATTTTAGGTAAATACATAAACATTGAGACAACATATGATCTCTCTACCTTGGTATTCATAAACTTTTTTCCTTCAAAGGGCCTCAAATCAGTGCCATCAGCATTAGGACCCTCCCCCACAGTCACACCTGGGCGTGTCCTCAGAGACCCTTGATTATAAGGCTTCAGTGACCAGCTCTCATACCTCCTAGAGTTACCCATGGTGGATGATGGTTTTATATGGTAATTCTTGCCTCTCTGTTTTCTTAGTTACATTTATAAATATTGTTCATCTGGTCAAAGCAGTAGCTATTTTTGTTTGAACTTTCTTCATTGATTTCCCAAAATAATCTGACTAGTTTTCTAATTTTTATTATTATTTTATTTTGCTTACTTTAGGTTTTATTAGCTCTTCCTTTTATTACTTTGTACATTAGGTGTGTACATTAATGATTATAGATTTTTTCTGTTTTGCTGGTGTATTTGTTCAGTGGCATAAATTTCCCTTTGGGCATTTCCTTTGCTGCATCCCACAACTTTGAAGTTGTTTTTTTATTTCATGGAGTTTAAAAGAATTTAAAAATTTTTTTGAGATAACACTTTTGAATTTTTATATTATTTGGAGTGTCTTTTAAAGTGACTATACATTTGGGGATTTTCTCACTATCCTGTTATTGATTTCTAGAGTAATGCTTCTGTGACATGAGAGCATATTTTGTGTGACTTAACAAATTCTTTCAGATTTGTTAAGTTGCGTTTTATGTTTCATGATGTGTTCTGGCTTGGTAAACTCTAGAAGGATGAGTATTCTGCTCTTGTCAGATGAGTATTTCACACAGATTACAATTAAATCCATTTGTCACACTGCAGGGTTGAGTGCATCTCTGTCCTTGGTGTTGTTCTTTCTGTTAGAATGTAATTCACGGGAAGGGGTTGTTGACGTCGACGATTGTGTGGGCACTTGTGCCTTTGTCCATTTCTTTTTGCCTCATACTTTTTGCTTTATTATTAGGCACACACAAAAGAATTGCTATTTATCCTTAGAGAATTGACCTTTTATTATTATTTTAAATTTAAGTCTATATTATTTTAAACTGAGTGTCATCTGTTATATTATGATACAAAATATAAAAGATATTTAATCTTTATTTGATTTTAATTGACAAGTATCATTATTTATATTCTCCTGATAAATTTTTGAATGTTTCTTTTAATGTAGGTGTACTCATGTCAAATTCCCTCAGCTTTTATCTCATAATATCCTTATTTTTCTTTTTTAAGATTTTATTTATTTATTTTTTAGAGAGAGGGGAAGGGAGGGAGGAAGAGAGGGAAAGAACTATCAATGTGTGGTTGCTTCTCATGTGGCCCCCACCCAGGGCTCCAGCCTGCAACCCAGGCATGTGCTCTGACTGGGAATTGAACTGGTAACACTTTGGTTTGCAGCCTACACTCAATCTACTGAGCTACACCAGCCATGGCTAGTTTTCTTTATTTTTCAAGAATAATTTTTCTTGACACAACTCTAGAATAGTGTTTTTTTCTTTCAAAATTTGAACATGTCATCTTACTCTATTGCTAGCATGATTTACAAAGAGAAGTTTGATTTAGTTCTAAAATTTTGTACATGTAAGGAATTTTCTCCTCTGGCTTTTTTCCCAATGTATATTGTTTGTCTTTAATCTTTGTCTAATTTAATATGAGACTTGGGTGAGCACTTTTGTTGTTTGTGATGTTTAGTGTCCTGTGACCTTCTTGAATTTACTGTTTGGGGTCATTGTTAATTTTAGGAAAATTTTAGTGATCGCTACTGCACTGATTCATTTAATTTTGTCTTCCTTTTTTAAAGGGTATTCTCATTATGTGTTTTTAAGCTTTTTATTTAAAGAAAGTTGTCCTAGGGTTCATGGATATTGCCTTCTATCTTTTTGGTTATTTGTTATTTTTGCATTATTTTTCATTGAGATAAATTTGAGTATTGGTTATGTGTAGAGCACAATATTTGGGCCATATTTTAAAATGTCAGGTTCATTTGCTCTTTCCCAATTTTTGAAACACCAGGTGCTTCATGATGTAAATTATATTATGGAGCTAAGAACAAAAGTTCATTTTAACTTTCTGGAATTTTTTCCTGAAATTAGTAGAATGACATAAGTTAATTAAATTCCAATCCAGAAATGTGAAGTCTCTGACTCTAATTATTGATGTTTGACTGCTGACAGCTTTAAACTTTGTAACTTTTCCCCCTTTGTCTCCACATTGATCCGAGGAGACAGGAAAGCCTTAGTACTTGGTCCTTTGGGGTAGGAAGAGATTGACTACACCCAAACTCCCCACAATGACAGATTTGCCTAACAACACATATCTGAGATTGATTCCTTTGCCATTAAGGGCATGATGAACATTTTAGCTCATCAAAGCATAGAGAAGCAGAAAGGAAGAACCAAAACTGAGGTAAATATTACACAAGAAAAAAGTAATGTTTCTCCATGGAATATTTCCATTCAGCCAATGTTTCTCCATGGAATATTTCCGTTCAGCCAGATGCATCTGACAACTTGTAGTGTCCTTGAGGACTTGAGGGCGATATGGCCTGCTGCACCTCGTTAAAACTTGGGTCACCAAAGACCATATGCCTGTGATGTAAATCGTGTTTGGTGATCAGAAAGCTTCTTCCTACTTCTTAACCAAATTTTATTCATTGAATGCAAATTTGACCTTCTGTGAGTAATAAAGAAGAAAATGAATTTTTCTCACAATGCATTGATGGTATTAAAATGGTGGTATTTATTTTATTTATATAGCATTTCTGTCATTTCCCAGCATGATCTGAACTTTGCTGTTAGAGAAATAAAAATGTAATGATATCACACTAAAAATGTGTAATTTCCATGTGTTCATGATGGTGTTACATTAATAAGGGAGAAAGTGTGGACAGAATAAGTTTCTGATGGTCTAGTCATTGAATAAATGTTTGGAGATGACAGAATCATATAGAACCTTCTCTTAAATGGGTTATAGGTGTCCAGGGCTGTCATTTTACTCTACATATATTTGGACTGTTTTAGGACTCATTGGTCCTTGATGATGTGGCTATAATGTTCACCCCGGAGGAGTGGGCTTTACTAACCCCTTCAGAGAAGAAGCTCTACAGAGATGTGATGAAGGAAACCTTCAGGAACCTGGATTTCATAGGTAAGCATGACAAGTTACCTTCGATTCCTCATCTGGAGGACAGGTGTTTCTTACCCATCAACATATTCTAAGATGTGTAATGTGGGAAGGAAGGACAGTGGCAAAAAGCCACAGCTCATCATAGAAGTAGAATGTACTAAATTTTCTGTAATTTCCAATATTTTATAATTATTTTTCTGGGTCTGCATTTCTTAGGTAAAAAATGGGAAGATCATGACATCGAAAATCAGTATAAAAGCCAGGGGCCAAAACAAAGGTGAGTCTCCCTCATAAGAAAAAGCAGTGTTTCAGGTGAGAAATCTGTTCTCTATGAAATTTTAAAAAGAAGCAACCAAAACAACCCCTACTTTAAATGTATTACTTCTTAGAATATTTTCACCAAATTTCAGTTTTACATATGACATAAATAATCAGTGTTTGCAAAATAGATCACAAAAAATCAGCATTCTTAAGCCTTGTATATAAATATCAGTTTTATTAATAACAAGGAGGAACTTGTCTTGCAGAACCTTAATTATATTAAATTTCCAGCAATTCAGGTAAAACATAAAACCTATACTTTTAATATGAATCATAAATATATTCAAATATTTTAATAATAAATATAAAAGAACTAATAAAAATCATCACTAATGTGCTTCCTGGTTTTTACAGAATTCTTGTGTTAAAGAAAATCTGTGAAGGGGAAAAGGTTAGTCAATGTGGAGAAAATGTCAGTCTTATTCCAAATCTCTCTTATGCCGAGAGAAATCTGAATGAGAAATCTGAACAAGAAATCTCTTCCTGGAGGAGAACCTTATAAATAAAAACATGTGGGGAAGTCTTTATGGATCATCCATACCATAATAGGCAAATCAGTTGTCACACCGGATATATGCTGTCTGAGGATCGGAAATGTGGAGAGAAGCCATATAAATGTAACAGATGTAGGAGATCCTTTAGTTCTCTTCAGTGCTTTGAAAAACATGAGGGAACTCACAACAGAGAGAAACCCTATAAGTGTGAGGAATGTGGAAGAGCCTTCATGTGGCTCAAAGTCCTTCAAAGACACATGGCAACACATACTGGAGATGCTCCTTACAGATGTAAGGTGTGTGGGAAAGCCTTTAGTTCTTCAACTTCTCTTGAGACATGTGGGAGAAGCCACACTGGCGAGAATCTCTGTCGGTGTCAATACTGTGGAAAAGTCCTCAGAAATCAAAAAGCCTTCGAAGACATGAAAAACGTCACACCAAAGAGAAACCCTATGCACGTGAGTTATATGGGAAGGCCTTCAGATATTACAGCTCCATAGAACCACACAAAGGGACTCACACAGCAGAAAAACCCTATAAATGTAAAGAATGTGGAAGAGCATTCAAACGGTACAGGTCCTTGCAAACACACACGGAGATCCACACAGGGCAGAAATCCTATCAATGCAAACATTGTGGTAAAGCCTACAGTTACCTCAGCTCCCTTCAAGAACACATGAAAATGGTCACTGGAAACACTCCTTTTCAGTGCAAGGAGTGTGGGAAAGCATTCATTCAACTTAGCTGGTATCAAAGATATGAAAGAATTCACAATGGAGAGAAACCCTATGTATGTAAACAGTGTGGTAAGGCCTACAGAAATTCTGGTTCCTTACAAATACACAAAAGGAAGCATACTGGAGAGCAGCCTTTTAAATGTCAGGAATGTAGAAAAGTCTTCACTTATTACAAAACCCTTCAATTACATTTGAGAGTGCACACTACAGAAGAAACATTTAAATGTGAAGAACCTGGAGAAGGCTTTATCGATCACTCTTCTTTAGGAAGGCATGGAAGGATTCACTGAATAAAACCTAGTGAGTATCAATAGTGTGGGAAAGACTTCAGTTTGCCCACATCTTTACATGTGAAAACTCCCACGGAAAGAAATGAAAATGCAAATAACCTGATAAGGCCTGATGAAAATTAATTTCTATATAATGTTCCAGAAAACTCTAAGGTGAAAGAGTTATTAAAATGATAAATAATTATTTCCCAAGTTTCTTTAAGTATGTTATTGGAGTGTGGATTTCTACTATATTGTTCCTTGAATGACGTGGGGACTAGGGGCACCAATCACCCATGTAGTCAAAAGTCTTTTTATAATTTAAGCCACTTCTCCATGTGATTTTTCAAACATGAATGAAAACTGCAGTTTATGCTTTAACAACAAGGGTTTGAACTACCACTGATACATGAACCCATGCAGGTCAAACCTGTTGTAAATACTTTCAGAAATGAGTACTGTAGTGATATAATTTTGGGAGTTGTCCTTCAAAAATACTACAAATTAATAAGTAGTGATTTTTCATTATGTTAATAATGTCTATTTACTTTTTGAAGACTACTGGATTTAAACTATCTGAATTCAAGTGTATTTCTACTATGCAATTCATTTATTTTTATAATGTATTATTTTTGTGCTAAGGGGACATTGAAAAATGGCAGTTTGTTATTTTTGATTTTGCTGTTTGAATTTTCCTACTGGCTTTGTGGAATGTTGTGGGTATCTCTGGTGTATTGTACATATTCTCTTTTCTTACTGACAAAGCTCCTTTTCAGAAGGTTATGGTATAAAAGGCTTTTCTTACCAATAAAAACTTGGAGTAAATTTTTATGTATGTCAAGATTATGAAAGAATATATTTTTATATTTATTACTTTTATATTTGACCATGTGCTTTTGGATTTTTTTCCTGAGATGCATGTTGTATATATTTTGATGTGAGGGGAGATACTTATGATATAAAAAATCTAGATTTGAAGATATCATCCTCTACGCAATGTTAGGAACTAGATTTTCCTCAATTCATTTTCTCTGTGGTTCCAAATTAGACTTTACCAATAGCCTCGCTTGTGTTAGATTCTGGTGGTAGATGGAAAGATGGCATTAGTTACATTGTCGAGCCACCATGCGGGGAGAGAGTCCAGCACACAGGGGCTTCAAGGACACCGTCTTCCAGCTCATTTTTTTGGACTCTTTGCCCTTCTGGTTAAGAGTATTCTCAAAGTGGCTACAATCTGTTTAATTTCCATTTTCTTAGAGGCATAGTTCTCCACTGGTGTTTTTAAAAGATTCACTTCTAAGATCCATTAGAGTTTGGCTTTTTCTGTAACTTCTCTTGTGTTCACCAGGTCATGTGTGAGACAATTGTCTGATTTCCCTCATTTCTAGATTATGTCCATAGATGGTCTAATATGTATGGGAAGCAGTCTATGCTGTGAATAGTGCTGGTGGCCATGTGTTCTGCATTCACCATGACATCTACAATTGTAAACTGAAAAAAAAAACATGGGAGTTTTTTTTCTCTACTGCATTTTGCGGTGTTTGGCTTGATCTGGTGTTTTAATAGGACAGTAAGTACTTCCCTTCTGTCAGGAATGCTGGGTATTTTCTGTTACTGATAGCTCAATGTAATCTCTCAAAGCATTTCACTTATGTTTGATGGTATGCGATTAAAAGTATGCATTTTTGTCAAACAAACATTTCTCTTGTTATTTTGTACAAAAATTTTATTTACTGATTTTTAAACTGTAGAATGCTAACATATATTGTATAAGAGGTTATAATTTCTATTCAAGGAAACAAGACCTTGTTCTGTGTTGAGTACTGTGAAAAGGTAAACTTTATTCTGTCATTACCATTCATAATATTCATTTTCTAGAAGGTAGAAACAGTATAGGGGAGCTAACCTTAATTCATAAGAAGCTCTAGTCAGTGATATTAGTGTGAAGAGGGAATATTGGTCGTTATTATGATTTAGAACTATATCTTTTATCATTTTTAGGGATATGGTTATAGAATACCATTATAATTTTTGGTACATTCTGGTCACTGATTACCTCTGATGAAAGTGATGTATGATGTTTTCCTCTTCAGCAAGAACTTCCAAGATAGTACTTGCTCTTGCAAAGATTTCAGGCCAGGTACTAACTAGTCTTCTGCATCAGCTTTGCTTTTCTTATTTAAATGCAGATGTATTTTTTTATGGTACATTAGACACCATTTACTATGGTGTCTCAGTCTTAAAGTACGTCAGTTAAAAATATAAATTTATTTCTAAGTGCAGTGCACAGTATATTTACTATTTCTTTTATGACTCAACTGAGGCCTCTGTGATTAAATTACAAAACCACAAACCTAGCAATGGAGAAAGAGAGGAACACTATTTCAATCAAACCTTATTTCTCAGAGACTATACTCTTGTTGTTAATTTTTCAGTATTTGTGATTATGTCATGCACTTTATCTTTTTTTTTATTTTTTCCATTACCATTTACCTCTCTCTGTATGCACTTCCACGTCTGCTCACAGCCTGCAATCACCACACTGTTGTCTGTGTCAATGAGTTCTTTCTCTCTCTCTTTTTGTTTTTGCTCAATCCCTCTGCCCTCGATTCCCCCATGCCATGCACTTTAAAGTCACCATTCACCATTCAGCACAGATAATCAAGGCACTATCAGATTTGGAAATCTTGGCATGATACAAGTTCTTTTAGTCCTTATGTTTTTGTGGAAGAGAAAGGTGGGTAACAAATGATAAAGCTTTGGTTTATAAATGAAAATAAGGACTGTGATAGAATATTAAAAAAAAACCAAAACAAAACAAAGCAAAATAAGGAGCCTAGGGTGTGTATAACTTTTCCACGTGAGTATGTAACCAAAATGCAGGTTCGGCTGCCTGCTGCAACAAAAGCTAAATTCGTGAGGCAGGTGCTAGTCCAAAAGGGAAGAGGTTTATTCAGGTGCCACGACCTGGGCCAACATTGGTCTCCTGCCTCAAAGACCATCCCCACTTCCTGCTCTAGCCTGCAGTTCTTATAGGGGTAGGGAGAGGATGGAAGGATTTTTTCTATTCAATTATCTTGCTAGTATACATAGGCCAACCAGTGTTACAATTAAAAACCAATTCCTTCTTAGTCATTGGATCATAGCTTTACATGGATGAATTTGCTAAAATTTCGGCCCAGTGGGCTCTTTTCAGGAGTTGAAACAGAATAACCCCTGAGGGCACGAAAGTACTAACCCAAGACCATGACCATAGAAAGACCCCAGACAAAGTGGGAACATATGAACAAAACTTGGATCCATAATTTTTTTAGTCCAAATGCACTCCCACAAGCAAGTCCTAGCATCTTATCTCCTACCAACCGATACTGCAAGCAGTCCTGAGCAGACCCAAATGGCATGAGCCCAAACTGCACAAAGCCCAAGTGGCAGGGATAGAGAATTCCCTAGTGTGTGCCCTGGTTCAACTTACCCAGTCTTGAAGTCTGTCTGCTCCCAGAAACCCATTTTCTTTCACCAGCCGAGCATTTTAGGCAGCTGATGCCTTGAGAAAAAAATGCGGAGAAATTCTGCAAGGAAAGCTCTTGGCAGCTGCTAGGAAGTTCCCACAGCCCCATTTTTGGGATAGGTCTGCCACAGGCAGCTGGGGCACCTGCCTAGGTCCTTGGGGACTTACTGAGGTCCATGCTATTCCATCTGAATTACCAAAAACTGTAACAAAACAAGTGGCTTTGGCTGCCTCCCACAACAAAAGCCAAACTTGTGAGACAGGTGCTGGTGCAAAAGGAAAGACGTTGATTTAGGTACCTCGACCTGGGAGAATGGTGGACTCCCATCTCAAAGATTGTCCCCCGCTTCCTGCTCAAGCCTGCAGTTCTTATAGGGATGGGCTTTTTTTCCTGTCCATTCATCTTTCTAGCTTTTGGCATGCTCAGTGTGAGAACCTCCCCCTGTACCATCTTGGTCAATGTGGGAGACTCCCCAGTGTTCCCTGACTGTCTACAGTAGTGGGGGCAGGAGCTTGCTGCAGGATCCACCATCAGGAAGTCTGGGGATACCACAGCTCTCAGTTCATCTCCTGACACCGGACACAGCGTCTGCATATCTGAGGGAGAGGGTTGGAGTCCACAGGGCACTTGTGTCCTCTGTGCCCCTCCAAAGAGGACAACCAAGTCCATTCTCCAACTGTTGGCTGCCTATGGTAACAGGTAGAAGTTTCAGTGAGTGATGATGTCATCACTGATCAATTGAATTTTTACCATCTTAAACACAGTTTCAAGAAATGTATGGATGTGAAAGTAAACAGAGCCCAGCAATATAGAAAATCCTGCATTTTTGTAATTAACAAGAATGATTCCCATCAACAAAACAAACAAGCAAAATATAACCAGAGACACTGAAACTGAGAACAGGCTGACAGTGACCAGAGGGGAGAGGAGAAGGAATTTCAGGGGAAAGGGGGAAGGGTTTGCAGGAATAAGTATAAAGGACACATGGATAATAACAAGGGGGGCGTGGAAATGGGAGGGAGGTGGGGAAGGCTGGGGGTGGGCTGGGCTGGGGGTAAAAGGCAGAAAACTGTACTTGAACAACAATTAAAATAAAAAAATCATAAAAAAGAACAATTCCCCATAAAGATGTAGACATCTTTTATCTTTATTTTAACACTTGATAAAAATTTGTGTAAAAGTAGGAGGAGATTGTCACTGCAGATTTAAAAAACAAGCCATGATGACATAAGTATATGCCATTTACACCACACTGGATATAAAGATACAAACAGATTGAAAGTAAAAATATGTCGAAGATATATCTGTGAACAAGATAGATGGTGAGATGATATAAATATCAGCAAAATAGACTTGAGAACAAAAAATATTACTAAAGATATTGAAGGACATTATAGAAAGCCTAAAATGGTTAAAGACTATGGCTTGCTTCTAAATGGAACACGAAAAACAATTGTAAAAATTAATTCCAATTCTGGAAAAAAACTATTAAGTCCACAACTTAACCTTTTTATTAAACAGTCCTGGAAGGATAAGGTACTATATCCAAAGGAAGGAGAAAAAGAAATAATTAAATTTGAGCAGAAATTCATGAAATGAGGAATAGAAAGTCAAACACAGAAGTAGGCTCTATGGAAAGATTAACAAAATAAGCATATCTTTAGCTAGATTGATCTAGAGAAAAAGGGGAATGATTCAAATTCATACAATCCAGAAGAAAGTGGGATATGACTACTGAAATTACAGAATGTAAAGAATTATAAAGGAATTAAGTGAACAATTCATGGTAACAAATTAGGTAAATGAGGAATGGAAGAATTCCTAGAAAGACAAAAATTAATGAAACAAAGTTAAGAAAGATGGAAAACATGAATAGAAACTATAGCAAGTGAGATGGTGGAATTCATAAACAAAGAAGCAAAAAAAAAAAAAAACCAAAACCACTCTTTAAGCAAGTCTAGGTTTACTTGACTGATTTATTCAACAAAGTCAAGTACCATTTCATGATTAAAACGCTAAGCATACCAAAAAAGAAGGAAAACATTTTAATTTTATGATGGAGAAACACCAATGGAAAACCCACACCTAATATTATATTTAATGGTAAGGCTAGAAGACTTTCCCTTGACATAAGGAATCAAAGGAGAATGTCTGGTCTTGTCACTTCTATTCTAAAATGTATCAGAAAGTTTAGCCAGAACCATTACACAAAAATAAGTAAGTAAGTAAGTAAATAAATAAATAAATAAATAAAATGCATACAGTATGTTAGGAGGATGTAAAATTATCTCTACTTCCAGATGAGGGGTTTTGTGTTGTTGATATTTCACCTCAAGATATGGCATGTGGGCACATTGATTATTTTGAATTAAAAGCACTTGAGAAACAGCTAGTGCAAGTAGGGCATTCTGACCTGCCTTTGTCCTTCTGAAAGCAGATGACTATCCCATGTGAAATGTACCCATTGTTCAGCAGAAGGGTAGACAGCTTCTTTATCATCAGAGACAGAAAAATTGAGCATGAGAAGGCTATATAAAGCAACCCAGAAGTGGGACTGCTTTATACACAAATTTGAAAGAATATAAGCACCCCTATGTTCATTGCAGCATTATTGGCAATTTACAATTGCCAAGGTATGGAAGAAGCCCAAGTGTCCATCAGTAGATGAGTGGATAAAACAATTATGGAACATTTACACAATGGAATACTATTCAGCCATAAAAAAGAAGAACATTTTACCCATTGTGATAGTATGGATGGACTTGGAGAACATCATTCAAGTGAAATAAGCCAGTCAGAGAAAAGCAAGTGCCATGTGATTTCACTCATATGTAGAATCTAATGAACAAACTGAACTAACAAGGAAAATGGGGACAGACTCATAGATGGAGAGCAGGTGACAGCTATTGTGATGGTGGGGAGGTTAGGGGGTGGAGGGATCAAGCAAAAAGGAAAAAAGACTCATGAACATGGACAACAGGGAGGTGATTGCAGAGGGGAGGAGAGTATAAGAGGACTAAATGGCAATGGAAAAAATACAATAAATTTTTTTTTAGAAATCCTTATTTCTTCATCTTTTAGTACCCTTACCCTGAACCCCTATGCCCTGTTAATTAATCCCAAAGTTATTGGTTCTTTGTCCAAAACATACAAAAGCTTCTTGCTCTGGTCACTTCCTTGAGTCTCATATTTTATGGGTCTCCCCTACATAGGAAATTAATTTTTCCTTTTTTATTCTGTCATATCATTTTAGTTATTGGACCAGGCAAAGAAAAGAAAGAAAAATTTATTTGTACCTATACTTCCATAGAGAAAACTCTAAAGAGACCATAAATGAACTATTAAAACTGATAACTGAGTTGTACAATGTTATATAATACAAAGTCAAAATATAAAAATTAGTTATATTTCTATACACCTGCAATGTAGAATCTGATAATTGAACCAAGAAAACAATGCATTTACAATAGCATGAGAGGAATCAAATACTTACAAGTAAATTTAACAAAAGAAAAGGACAAAAAATCCTGTGAAAACTACAAAATCTCTTTCTGTCCCCATTTTCCCCCATTTGCCCCTCTCCACAAGCCTTCTACCCCACTTTCCTCTGGCTGTCAGCACATTGTTGTCGATATCATTTTCTTCTTTTTTTACAGTCACATAGTATTCCATTGTGTAAATGCATCACAGTTTTTTATCCACTCATCTACTGATGGACACAAGTTATTTCCAGATCTTGGCTATTGTAAATAACACTGCAATGAACATAAGGGTGCATGCTTCTTTAAAATTAGTGTTTTGGGCCCTGGTTAGCATGGCTCAATTGTTTGGGCATTGTCCCACAAAGCGAAAGGTCACTGGTTCGATTTCCAGTCAGGGTACATATCTGGGTTGTTGGCTCATTTGGGGCACATGCAAGAGGCAACTGATTGATGTTTCTCTTACACATCAATGCTTCTTTCCCTCTCTTTCTCCCTCCGTGCCCATATACAAATAAACAAACAAACAAATAAAAATATTTTAAATTAGTGTTTTAGGTTTCTTCAGATATATTCTCAGAAGTGGAATCACAGGGTCCAAAAGCAGTTTCATTTTTAAATTTATGAGGAAATTCCATACTGTTTTCCACACTGGCTACACCAGTCTGTATTCCCACCAACAGTGAATGAAGGTTCTCCTTTCTCCACATCCTCACTAGCACTTGTTGTTTGTTGATTTATTAATGGCAGCCATTCTGACAGATGTCAGGTGGGTTTACTTTACATCTCAGATTAGTGACATTGAGCATTTTTCCATGTCTCTTGGCCATGTGAATGTCTCCTTTGAAGAAATGTCTATTCACGTTTTTTTGCCCATTTTTGAAATTTGGTTGTTTGTCTTCTGGGTGTTGAATAGTATAAGTTTTTTTAAATTTTTTATTTTATAGATGAGAGAGAAAAAGGAGAAAGAGGGAGAGGGAGAGAGGGAGAGAGGGGGAAAGAGAGAGAGAGAGAGAGAGAGAGAGAGAGAGAGAGAGAGACATCTCTTTGTTGTTCCACTTATTTATGCATTCATTTTTCGCTTCGTGTATGTGCTCTGACCAGGGATTGAACCCACAATATTGGTGTCTCAGAACAATGCTCTAGCCAACTGAGCTACCAGGTCAGGGCTTATAAATTCTTGATATGTTAATATTTTGGAAATCAACCTTTTATCATTGATGTATCATTGACAAATATGTTCTCTCACTCAGTGGGTTCCCTTTTCACTTTGTTGATGGTTTCTTTACCTGTGCAAAAGCTTTTTAGTTTGATGTAGTCCCATTTGTTTGTGCTTTTTTCCCCTTGTTTTTCTTGCCTGAGGAGATATATCTGCAAAAATATTGCTATGAGAGATGTCTGAAACTTTACTGCCTATGTTTTCTTCTAGGACTTTTATGGTTTTATGACTTAAATTTGTCTGTAATCCATTTTGAGTGTATTTTTGTGTTTGATGTAAGTAATGGTCTAGTTTCAATTTTTTTAAAAATTATTTTATTGTTGTTCAATTACAATTGTCTGCATTTACCTACTACCACTCCCTGCACCAAGCCAAACCCACCTCCCTCCCTTGCTTTCACCCATCAGCAGGAAAATCTCAGACATTCCATGCAGCAATATCTTCACTGATATGTCCCCTACAGTGAGGGACATAAAGGGAAGAATAAACAAATGAGACCTCATCAAATTAAAAAGTTTCTGCATGGCTAAAGAAAACAGCATTAAAATGAAAAGAGAATCAACTATGTGGGAAAATATATTTGCCAATGATACCTCAGACAAGGGTTTGATCTCAAAACTATATAAAGAACTCACATGACTCCACTTCAGGAAGATGAACAACCCAATTAGTTTCATTTTTTTGCATGTACCTATCCAGTTTTTCCAACATAATTTATTGAATAGACTGTCTTTACTCCATTGTATATTCTTGCTTCCTTTGTCAAATATTAATTGACCATAAAGATGTCGATTTTTTTCTGTGCTCTCTATTCTGTTCCATTGATCTATATGCCTGTTCTTCTGCCAATACCATGCTGTTTTGATTACTATGACCTTGTAGTATAGTTTGATATTAGATAGTGTAATACCTCCATCTTTGTCTTTCTTTCTCAAGATTGCTGAGGCTATTCTGTTTGTGTGTGTGTGTGGTTTCATCTAAATTTTTGAAATATTTGTTCTAAATCTGTGAGATAAGCCTTTAGTATTTTAATAAGAATTTGCACTGAATCTGTAGACTACTTTGAGTAGTATGGACATTTTAATGATGTTAATTTTTTATTGGTATATGCTTCCACTTATTTGTATCTTCCTTAATTTCTCTTTTTCAGTATCTTATAATTTTTCAAGTACAGATATTTTACATCCTTGGTTAAATTTATTCCTAAGTACCTTTTTTTTTGGTGCAATAGTAAATGGGATTGTTTTCTTAATTTTTCTTTCTGGTAGTTCATTATTAGTGTATAAAAATGCCACCAGTTTCTGAATATTAGTTTTGTATTATGCTGCTTTGCTGAATTCATTTATTAGATCTAGTAGTTTTTTGATAGAGTCTTTAGAGTTTTCTATATACAAAGTCATGTCATCTGTGAGTAATCAAAGTTTTACTTCTTCCTTGCCAATTTGGATGCCTTTTATTTTTTCTTCTTGTCTGATTGCTGTGACTAGTACTTCCCATACTATTTTGAATAAGAGTGGTGAAAGTGGACACCTCTGTCTTGTTCCTGATCTGAAGAGAAATGTTTTAGTTTTACTTGGAAGTTGATGGCTTCCTTTGTAGTGGAGAAACTATTTAGTTTGAAGTAGTCCCACTTGTTTATTTCTACTTCTGTTACCTTTGCTTTTGTTGTTAAATTCAGAAAATTATCACCAATGTCTATGTCAAGCAGCTGTGGCCAGTAGCATGTTTATAGTTTCCTGTCTTAACATTCAAGTCTTTAATGCATTTTGAATTAATTTTTGTCTATGGTGTAGATAGCAGTCCAGTTTCATTCTTTTGCATGTGGGTGTCCACTTTTCCCAACATCATTTATTGAAGAGACTGTCCTTTGCCCATTGTACAGTTTCAGCATTTATTTATTTATTTATTTATTTATTTATTTATTTTTACATTATCTAAGTTTAGTTTGCTGCAAAGATCGAGACAGCACACTGGAAGTTGGTGGCTTCTATTTCACACCATTCACAGCTCTCACTCAATTCTTCATCTCATTCACTCACCCATGCAGAAAAACGCTGGTATACACACAATGATGTCTGATGTTTCTTGGTTTCCACAGTATAATAGAAAACTTGACATTTCAATTAAAAAGGTAAAATGAGGATATTTATCATCAGACTACCAAATTCCTCTTCTGGAAGATGGATAATAGTGGTGTTTGAAGAAATGTTTTGGAAAAATCATATGCAAAGTGAAAGGAGCACTGTTTCAGGAGCAGTAGGACTACGTTAAACTTAAATAAATTTCAACACTCATAATAAACAAATCTAGTCTCAACAAAAGTTCCAATAAGCTAGCATTATCTTAACAGGCACAATGAACAGTGTAAACACTGTTAATGGGCACCAAGTTTAATAGGGCAGACAATAATTGCTTCTACATTCACACTTATTCTTTTTTCAATTACATTTTTTAAAAAAATGGTGCTGCTTAAGCTATGGATGTTTTATAAAAAATCTTAATAAATATGGCAAATGCTAAAAATCTAGCCAGATTATTATGCAAGATATTATATAACCAAGACAAATTTGTAATAAACACAACTTGCATTCAAAATGAACTCTACCCTTATATTTTTATTAAAAGGGTACACAGGCCTGCAAAGCAAAGTGTTGCTGGTTCAATTCCCAGTTAGGGCACATGCCTAGATTGTGGGCCAGGTGCCCTCTAGGGGCACTCGAGAGGCAATCACACATTGATGTTTCCCTCTCTCTCTCCCTTACCTTCTCTCTAAAAATAAACAAATAACTTTTTAAAAAAGGGCAAACATCATGAATTAACCCAGCTGCTTACTTGAATTACAAAAGTAACATAATTCATTAGGAGAAAAAGAAACTGTCTACAAATCTGACAGTAAATTGCAATATACAATGCATACAGGAGTCATACAGAGCAATAAACTCTTGTACAAAACAAAAAACTTTTAATACCTTTAAAATCCAAATTTTTCTTTAAAATAACTTATGCAAAAGATTCTCAAGTCAAAATGAACACCTCAATTAGTCAAGCATCAGTAAGCTACATTACAGCTATCTAACGTACAAAGAGACACCCTTTCACCAGTCTTTTCCTTCCAATGTCTCTGCTTCGGAATCAAAAAGACTCTCTTGCTTTTCTGTATTTCCCACTCTATCATTTCTTCTGATCATGAAAACTGAATTTGTTGAACAACAGAAATCTGTTGATAGATGCTGTGTAAACTATAACATTTTGTTGTGGACCATCTGCAGTTATTAAGACAGCTGGTAACTGGTTAGTAAATGCCTCCTCTCTTAGCACTTCAGTTAGTCCATCTGCAGCTGTGGATGCTCCACCAGTTCTTTTCTCTCCTTTCATTGCCTCTCCGAATTTCTAAAGTTATAATTTCACAGGTTGTACATAGCTGTCAAAGTCTAAGGTAGACATGGCTAAAAGAATACCTTCTCCATTGATTGTCTTCTGTTTCTCTCAACGGCATCTTTCACTTGCTTCAGATGTTATAAAGCTGATGAACTCAGGCATTCTGGAACACATTTTTCGGCATCTTTTGCAATCTTTCCCATGTGAGGTATGGCATTTTTCATTATCCTTGTCACATTTGCTATTGGAAGATATATATCTTATTCTCCGAAACTTTCTTTTGAACCTTTTGTGTCTCCGTGATCATTCATGTTGTCCTCAGTGTTTCATCACGAGGCTGTATAACTTAATGACTTCCTCCAATATAGTCTGCAGAAGTTCCTAGTTGAGAAGCATCGTTCTAGAACTGTCACTACCCATTGTCATGAAATACTGTCAGAACCGTGTTGTCAATGACATTCAAGAACTCCAGTTTGAATGGTGCCTAATCTTTGTCCAGTTTCAACCTCCAGTGCAGCCCTGCTTGGCTCCCATCTCCAATTGGTTGTTTGGCTGGACAGAGAACGTCTATGAAGGAACGAATCCTGGTGTGGAACTCCGCTTCCAGCACTTGGCCTCCCTCTCCCTTTTTTTGGTTATAATTTAATCGACCATCTATTTGCATCGGTGTATTTCTGGGTTCTATTCTTTGTTGTTGTTGATCCATGTGTCTAGTTTCTTTTTGTTTTGTTGTTTGTAAATAAGGATTGCAGACCCATTGGCAGAATCCCAGCCTGTGCCAAACCCTCACTGGGGGAGGACCTTGGACCTTCTGGTCCCTTAGATTTGCAGTCTGGCCCTGGGGCCCTTCTTGTTTTTGCATGAGGGCATTGCTCCACCTGGAGACTGAATCTAGAATTCCCTGTGCACAGCTGTGCTCCCATTCACATAAGCTGCAGGAAAACACTACTGTCCCTCTAGGACCAGAAAAAGTTTTGTTTCAAAGCCAACTGGAGCCCTGGCTAGTGTAGCTTAGTGGATTGAGTGCGGGGCTGCAAATCAAAGAATCAAAGAGTCGCTGGTTCAATTCCCAGTCAGGGCACATGCCTGGGTTGTGGACCAGGTCCCTGGTGCCTGGTGGGGGGGCCATGTGGGGGGGGGGCGTGCGAGAGGCAACCACACATGGATGTTTCTCTCCCTCTCTTTCCCTTTCTCTTCTCTCTAAACATAAAATCTGAAAAAAAACAAACAAAAAACTGGAGGGGACTGGTCAAATGGTCAAAGCTGCTCCTGCTGAACCAACAGACCTGTCCCCCCAGTTGCCACCGAGGAATACGGGAGGCACGCATGCTGCCCAATCAGAGGTGCAGAAGGGCAGGTGAGGGCAGGTGCTTGGGGCAATACTCTGCAAATCACATGGACACTCCCGGCCAGCATTTTCTGTGCTGTTAACAGCCAGGAGTCCCAGTATCCGTGCTCAGTATCCGCGCCAGTCGTTAGTCCAGTCATCAGTCCAGTCATCAGTCCCGCTTGTAACCTACGCCAGCCTTCGGTCTGGCCTGTGGTAGCTGAGGAGACGACACTGGGGCACCTCGGAAGCCGGGAAATGCTGACTTTGTGGTGTCCCAGGTCAGGGTCGAGGGCTAGTTGGAACCAGCTGTGGCGAGACCCGGCCTCCCCGGCAGTCAGGTCCCGAGTCTGTGGACCGGAGTCCTCCAGGGGCGCCATCTGACCTCCGTGCCCTCATAGCATAGGGCCTGGCCCGGCAGCCGGACCTGCGCGAACCGTCCGGTCACTGAGCGCGCCCAGGAGCAGCTCTGGGCAGCTCTGTACCCGCAGCCCCTCGTGTCCGCAGATGGTGACCAGCAGGAGGATCACCGAGAGAAATCGTGACTCATTTCCCAGGATTCCTGCGTGGGAGGAGCTGTAGCCCTTGGGCTTTCAAGTCCCTCCTTTCTCCCCAGCGGACTCGTTTTCTCCTCAGCTTTCCAAGTGTTTGGGGAGTGGGGTCTCCAATCCATGCCTTAAGGGGTGGCAATAACTGCCTGCTTTTCCAAGTCTTTCCCTGTATTGCCGAACACCAACTCCCCTCTCCAATTCAAGAGTCATAATTAACCATATCCTCCCCAGTGCATTTCAAACACGCCCATATTTTAATTGTTTATCATTTTTCCACAATCAATGGATAGCTGTTTTAATATTTATTTTTTGTTTGTGTATATTTTACATGAGAGAAATGTACCTGGAGCTACATTGTGTAAAATCCTGGTGCCCCTCCTCTCCTGGGCACTGACATCCAATGGGAAATCCTTTGGGTGCAAGTTTCTCCTTGAAACATTCCTGGGTGCTGTCTCTTGTCAGCACGGTCTCTCCTTGGTTGTGACACCTTGAAAAGATTTATTCCCATTTTTAAAGTCTCCATTTTTCAACAAATGCAAAATGTATATATAATCAACAGGTTGTGAAAGGTGTATAAAATATTTTCAAAGAGGCATGGGAGGTAAATTTTAGGGAAGAAACAATGTTCCAGTATTACATTGCATGCGTTAAAAAAATTATTTTCCTTTTTCCTCCCCTTCTCTGAGTGTTTTAATAATATTCTGAGGTCAGTTCTTTCATTTTGGGTGAGTTCAAATGGATTTCCAGGGCTCAGAATTTCAGACCTAAAGTGTGCAAGTATGATTAATAGTTTAAGTTATTTATTTATTTATTGGGGGAGGGAAGGAGAAAGAGAAGGAGAGAAATGTCACTGTGTGAGAAATACATTGATGGGTTGTCTCTCACACGCCCCCAACTGGGGGCCTGACCAACAACCCAGGCATTTGCCCTGACTGGGAATTGAACCAGTGACTTTTCAGCTTGCAGGCTGGTGCTCAGTCCACTGGGCCACACCAGCCAGGGCTAATGGTTTATAAAACAATTTATTGTCATGGAAACAATGATTAATCAACATATTTTTTTCAGTAAGAGCTGAATTGTGTCTCCCATTTCACGTATTGATGTCTAAAAGCCAATGACCTCAGAATGTGCCTGTACAAATCCATGGCCCTAAAGGAAATAAGGTTGAGTGAGATCATTGGGGTGGGTTCTAATCCAATGTGACTGGTGTCCTTATAAGAACATGCAGGGTCATGGAAAAGCACAGAGGAAACATATGTGAACACAAAGACCAAAGATGCTCCTCTACAAGGCAAGGAGAAAGGCCTCAGGAAGAACCAGTCCTGCTCACATCCTGATCTGAGATTTCTAGCTTCCAGAACTGAGAGAAAATAAATGTTTGTTGTTTACACCAACCAATGAGGGACTATGTTACGGCAGCCTGAGTGAACTAATACTTTAGAGGTTCCTGACAGAACTGCAGACACAGCAACTGAAATGACTCAGGTTGAGGTCCAACATCACTGCAGCAGATGGCCTTCCTTGTGCGACATCATGACAGCAAGTGAGGCCCCAGCTCCTGGCTGTGGGGTGTCCTGGTCTGCGAGATGACAAGTTGCATAGAAACCTGTAGAATAACCAAGTTTCATCCTCCTTTTTTGTGTACAAACCATCCTATTAAGTGTGATGCATGTGAGGCCTGGAGAAGGTCTGGAGGGACAGTGGTGCTGACTGCTACACAGGCTACCTGGGGCAGGCAGTTCAAACATCAAAACAGCAGCAAAATGCAAGATGCTTAAGGCCTGGTGTGAAGTCAAATGACATACCATTTTCTCTAATATTCTTACTAGTATGTGAGGACTGCTCCCTACCCTTCCATGTAGCTGGTGGTGGGGAGAATGGAGGGCCGGATTCCTCTGGGATTGGGACAGTGTGATGCACTCGTGGGAAAGCCTGGGAGTGCCCCAAGGAGGTCCCAGATTTGAGTCCAGGTTCCGGGCCTGCTCAGGTCAAACTGAGGACCTGGGTGTGTACACCCTTCTGTGCCTGCTCTCCCCTCTGCCTGGCTCTGACTGTTGGTGGCCTGGTGCACTTGCCCAGGGAGAAGGAAAAGCTGGACCTGTCCACCTGCTCCTCCTTGGTCTCCTGGGTTGAGCTCTGTGATGACACTCTCTGGTGTCAAGCACAGGTAACACTAGGGCTGGCCTGGGCATGGCCGCAATGGTAAACTCATTGTAAATCATGCTCCTCTCCTCAGGTACAGAGGGGCATGTGCAGAGACCTCCAGCTGGGGGAGAAATAATGACACCTCAAGGGCCCAGGATTATAAGTGGGTAAAGAAGCTTGTCCCCAGCACTCACTTTTTATTCTGCCAACCAGTACCTGATAGACCCCTCAGGCTTCCAGCACCTAACAAACTGCTGCTGCTGTTGCCCAGGCAGGGCCCCCTCCCTTCTGTTGTCCCCCACCCCAACACGCACACATGAGAAGTGGCCAGGGCTGAATGGCTGCCCACGTGGGACCACAGCAGTGGCCTTACCCCGCCTGGCCTGCCCTGGGCTGCCATAATTTACCTCAGGCTACACACTGAATGCACACAGGCGTTGGAGGGGAGGCTAGAGCTTCTGTCTACTGTAGGTGAAAGAGCTTTCATTATCAACTTTCCAGAACCCACAGCCTCAGAAAGTCGGGAGGTAACTGGAGAACATGCTGCCGCTCTCTCAACCGCCTCCAGCCAAGTGAACCGATGAGGGCCCTTTCTCAGTGAGCTGGAGAGGATCTAGCAATTCAGCTCAATACTTATCATGATCCCAGTTGTAATCTTTATAGAAATTGACAGGCTGCTTCATAAATTTATGTGGAATTGCAAATGAATAGGAATCACCACACCCATTCTGGAAAAAAATTAGTAAGACTAGTGTTTCTTGAATTCAAACCTTTTTACAAACCAAAGAGGATCAAGATGGTTTGGAACTAACACAAAGATAGACATACAGAAATGTAGAATAGATTGAGGTTTGAGAAATAAACCTCTATATCTATGGTCAATTGATATTTGAAAAAAGCACCAAGAATGGGGAAAGAATTAATTTCTTTTCATCACTTTCTGTAAGCCGGTGCTGGACCTACTGGACAACCCCATGCAAAAGAACGGGTTGTACTGTACACCTCACACCACATACTGTAACTTACCCCAAGGCATCAAAGACCTGAACATCAGATGTAACTAAAACAAACTTAGATAAAACATAGAAGAAAATTCCGGACCTTGGATTTCACAAAATACTGTTAGATATGACACAAAGGGCAATACTGAAAAAAATTAGTAATATAGACCTCATGATATTAATGATTTTTTTGTGCTTCAAAGGACAGGCACCATCCAGAGATGAACACACCCACTGAAGCCCTTGTGCAGAACTGCTGGGAATATAAAATCGTGTGGCCAGTTTGAAAACATGACGGTTTATCCAAACATTAAACACTGAGTTACTATTTGATCTAGCAATTCTACTTCTGTGTAAATACCCAAAAGAATGGAAAGCCAGAACTCAAGCAGATATATGTCTACTCATGTTTATATTAGCATTATTCACAACAGCCCACAGGTGGAAATAACCCAATCATTCATCATGAGATGAATAGATAAAAAAAAAATTGGCACATCCATACAACACAATCTTTTTCAGCTTTAAAAAGAAAGCAAATTCTGACACATGCCACAACATGGAAGAACTTTACAGGCATTATGCTAAGTGAAATCGGCCTGTCAGAAAAGGCCAAGCACTGTATGATTGTATTTGTATAAGGTAGACAGAGTAGTCAAATTTGTATAGACAAAATGTAGAACGGTTGTTGCCAGGAGCTACAGTGAGAGGAAGGAGAAGTTTTGTCTAAGGGGAGAGAGCGTCGCTTTTGCAAGATGAGAGTGGTCCTGGTGATTCATCTTAAAATGTCAATGTTGTCCCTACTGAAAAACACACTTATAAAATGTCAAAAAGGTAAATTTTATAGCATGTACACATCACCACAATTAGAAGTAAATTTCTAAGGCAAGAGAGTGAAAACACAACCCACAGAATGGTAGAATTTGACAAATACATCTGATAAGAAACTTGCATCAAAAATATCTGGAGACCTCTTATAACTTAATTGTAGAATGTCAAAAAACTCAATTTAAAAATGTCAAAGGGTTAAATACCTTTTCCCAAGGAAGACAGACAAATGGTCAAGAGCACGTGAAAAAATGTTGGACGTCATCACTCATCCACAAACTGATGGAGTGAAATGAAGTCCTTAATCAAAACCCCAATGCGATACCACTTCACAGCCACTAGGACGGCTAGAATCAAAAAGTGAGACAGTAGCAAACATTGTCAAGGCCATGTGGAGGTGTTTGGACCCTCGTACACAGGTGGTGCAATATAAAATGGTGTAGGCATATGGAAACCTTCTGGGAGTTTCTCAAAAATTAAACCTAGAATTACCATATAATTCATCAATTCCTATCACAAGTATGTGCCCAAGAAAAATGAAAATACATTTGAACAAAACAAAAACTGGTATATAAATTTTATAGCAACGTTATTCACAGTAGCCAAACAAGTGGAAACAAACCAAATGTACATAACAGGTAGATAGATCAATTGTGTCCATCAGTGGAGCACTGTTTGGTCGTAAGAACAAATGAAGTGTTGGTGCATGCTACAACCTGGGTGGCTTTGAAAAACGTATGCTCTGTCAATGAAGTCAACCACAAAGACCATAGGTAACAGAATTCCTTTCCCAATAAAGCCCCGGATAGGCAAATCTGTAGAGACAGAAAGTAAACTCACGGTTTCCCAGTGCTAAGGTTTGGAGAGGAGGAAGGGAAGTTTGGAAGTTACAGCTTTATATTTTTGAGGTGATAAAAATGTTCAAAAATGGACTGTAGTGATGTTTGCACATATTTGTAAATATCCTGAAAACCACTGAACTGTGTACTTTGACTTGTACACTTTAAGTGTAGGGCACAGTATGAAGATTACATCTTAATAAAAGTGGTTCATGTAAATAAATAAATAAATGCATTCAGAGTTTTGCAATCTAATCTCTCAGGCACATTAGAGTTTCCAAGTTAATTAACACATCCATCACCTCATATAGTTCCTGTTTTGTGTGTGTGGTGAGAACGCTTAATTCACTGTGTTAGCAAATTTCAAGTGCATGATACAATATGTGTATATCAAATCATCATGTTGTAATTTTTAAATAGACAATTTTCTCTTTTATCCAATTTGGCTTTTACTTTATTGGAAATAAAATTATTCAAGGCCAAAGTGTGTTACTTTTGGTGAAACACTTGCAAATAGCCACATGAAAGTGCTGTCTCCTGTTTCAGAAACAAAATATAAAAACTATAATAATAAAGTAATTGACTTTTTAAAGTGCAAATTTCAAGAATTCCAAGTATCAGGTCATGAAAGCAGTTTGGAGGGTTGTAATACACAGTTAAATATCAGTCTACATATTAATACACATTTAGTTCCCAAACATGGTATTAATATATAATTTTCAATTTGTAGATAAACCATCCTCTTTCTTGAACACTTAATTTAAAACAAATTAAGCGGCATGCATCACTTGCTAAATGAGGAAAAGGCAAACTTTGTCTTTATATATTATGACATCTTTAATATTATTAAAATGCATTAAAAATTAAAATCATAATATAATCTTTAATAGTATACTGATCTAAATTCACTTTTTAACTTAAAGTTGCTTCCTCTTCCATACCATACTTTTAAAAATTTATTTTTCAATTACTGTTGACACAATATTATATTAGAGTCAAGTGTACAACACAGTGATTACACATTTATTAAGTACTGTACAGACAATTTTGTTTTTCAATTATATCTCAATAAAGTTGGGAGAAAAAAGTTTACAGGTGCATCCCACATCTACATAATAATTTGTTATTTTATTACATTATTAAATATAGGAATAAATTGCCTTAAAGATATTATATTGTTTCCATTTTAAAGTTCAATAGGGACACAGGTGAAAAGTGATCCAAACTAAATTTCCTTCCAGGGTGAACTGTACACCTGAGAATGTAATGAACACATCTAACCCTGTGTTTAGACTGAGAAGAGTGCCCAGGCTGGTGCCTGGGGGTTTTAACTTCCCACCACAGCCAATACTCTGGGATTCTTTTTCTCTTAAGGACCAAATGAGTGGGATTGGGGAAGAGATGAGGAAGGTTCAAGGCTTGCAAGGAAAGACTAAAATGGAATCAGACCCAATTACAGATGGTGAAGTCACATTTCAGTGTCTGCATTTCTAAACAAGGGCCACAGTCCTGTGTGTGGACTCACAGACTTACGGCCAAGCCCTTCACCCCTAGAGAACATAAGACCCTCTTGTTCCATTGTGGCTTGGCCTAGATCACCTTCTTGTCCGTACTTACTTGCTCCATCTGAAAACTAAATCGGGATTCCCTGCACACAGCTGTGCCCTCGCCTTCACAAAGAGCTGGATCTACTACATGGGCAGCCCCAGGACTGGAAAAAATTCTGTTTATGCAAACATTCCAAGCTGGGTCAGCTTCCAGTTCGCCAAGCGAGGCTGTTTCAGCGGAGCCAGAGTTCTCCCGCTGGCTGTCACTCAGGCTTGGGACCTGTCCAATTAAGAGCGCGCTGGGACAAGTGGGTGGGGCAACGCACCGGAATGGTTCGTACCTCCTTGTGGCTGCAGAAGTGCGTAGGATCCAGCGTCGCCTGCTCTCGGGCGGGCCGGCGTGGGTCTTCTGCAGCGTCTGTCGCGCTGTAACCTATCTTGGGAGTCGTAGGAAGAACTCAGGGAGACCCAGGAAACCTAGAAATGGTGAGTGCCCAGGGCCAGTGGGAGGTGGGAGGAGGGGCTAGTTGGAACTGGTTGGAACCGGCGGTGGAAGGACTCCCTCCAGCACGCCCCCCCAGTCACCTGGGAGTCTTGAGTCCCCAAGTCCCTTGGGGGGTGCTTGGATTCGGTCCCCTCTGCCTCGCAAGGTAGGTGCTGGGCCAGCAGGGGCACCCGAGGGGTCCTGCCCCGTCACCGCGCGAGATTGCAGCCCCGGGGCTTCTCTGGGTGGCTCTGCGCTCCTCAGCCCCGCGTCTCCCCAGGTGTTGCGGTGACACGGGGAGGGTCATCAGGGGACAATTGTAACTTGGTCTCCGGGGTTCATTTGTGGGAGGAGCTGTGGTCAGTGGAGTCCTCAGTGTGGAGGAAAAGGGGGCACTGTAATCAATTTAACTGAAAATAGCCTAACAGGATGATCAAATCATAAATTCCTAACTGGGCAGGTCATGGTCACGCCCCAGGCACACAACTTTACGTTTATCTTTGTCTTAAGGAAGCCCTCTGCATTATTCTGGTGCATCTAGGTTAGCACACCTTTCAAACGCCTCTTTTTCAGACATCTTGGAAACGTATCCACATTCAAGAGACCACATAATCTTGTTCAGTATCCTGTAATTCAGTCCCCACCTTGCTTCTCCCACAGTCATGTAATAATTTTCCTTAGGTTCTCTCCTTAATTCCAAATGCATAAAAGAAACTGCAAACTGGAAGAAAATTGTAAGGGTCTTGTACTGAGAAGCATTTTTCTCACTCTGTAGAGGTCTTGCTTTTAGGCAGATCCTCTGTTTAGATCAAGTAAACTCTAATAAACAAAAAAAATTTCTACAGGGACGTCTTAGTTCGACACCAGTCCTTTCTGGGTCCCCAGGAGGACTGTTTTTGTCCTGAGTTTTCCAAATGCTTGGGGAGCAGGATCTCAAATCCACAACCCTGTGCCTCTAACCTCGCTCTTTCTGGAGCAAGTCCCTACATTTTAAAGGTTTATTTATTTATTTTTTTATGTCTATAGGTATTTTACACGACAGGAAAGCAGAGAACAACCACAAGGAAAACTTGAAGTCCTTGACGTCGGGTTGCTTGAAATCCCCAGGACCTTTCCTGGGCACAGACATCCTATGAGAAGTTCTGTGGGTGGAGGTTGCTCTTTGGAAAACTTCCTGGGTGATCTCTCCTGTCAGCACCCTTGCTTCTCTGGGTCGCTCACCTTGAGAAGATCAATAGGGATAAAAAGTATTTAATCAATAGAGCTTGAAATATAAAATAGTTTCAAACCGGCAAGAAAGAGGTGAATTTCAGAAAAAAGAAAATATTCCAGTATTACACTCCATTTGTATAGAATTCTTTCACTCCTTAGTCCCTAGTCCCTTCAGAATGTTTAGGAAGTTTCGAGGTCTGTTTTTTAACTTTTGGGTGTTAATTAAATTGCAGAGTTTAGACTTCCAGAATAGAAATGTTTAAGTATGATTAATTATTTACAAACCAATTATTTTCCCTGGAAATACAGTTAACTGATATTTTCCTGAAAATGCTAGGTTTTAGAAGTTTTCTAATTGACCTAGTAAAAGACTCTTACAGTTTTCTTCCTTTTTTTCCACATAAGGCTGGGTTTTTGTGATTTTGGAGGATTTTTAAAACCCTGGGCTTTTGTTTAAAATATCAAAAATTGTCCAAAGCAACTTTAGTGGGGGTTAGAGGCCTGTGGTCAGTGACTCAAGCTAAAGCCTTTTGCCCCTGCACAGGGAAGTACATGAAGGCCCAATTGTTCCTGGGAGCCTCCGCTTACAGGTGTCCCATCTGCTCACACCCCCCCATGGAAGGAGCCTGTACCCTGAGAAGCTGCAGCCCTGGAAAGCTGGGGCGCATGTGCATGTGGGGTCTAGGGTAGGTAGGGAGGGTGATGATGCCCTCTTTGAGGTTATAGTTTCTTAGGCCCAGACATTTTTAGACCTGAAGTTTGAGTTTTGCATCCACAGTGTAGGTGCCCTCAGGTATCATTTTTGCACATTGAGAAAGTGTGAAGATCAGGGGTTCTGACTCCTGGACAAAGGTTTGAAGAATTGAGGAAGAATTTGGTTCAGGACCTTAAACTGAATCAGGCTGAGAGTTCCCTCACTGTGCGAGTGGACGCCTGGGGGAGGGAGTGCTCCCATGTTTCCGAGAGAGGGAACAGTGTGGAGCTCCCAGAGCTCGCTCCTGCTCCGGTGTCCCCACCCTCCTTCCCACATGGGGGGGTTCTGTCTCAGGGGTGTCAACACCAGACTCCAGGTTTGCGATTATGTTCCGCTTTCTCAGTGTGAGTTTTTCCTTCACTGTAGGGAAGCAGGCTGCTTCTCTGTTTTGGTTCCAGTATCACTGTGTTTTCATTGGATTGTTTTTTCTCTTGAATATTGTGGCCCTTTGGCTCTCGTTCCCATTAGCACTTGGACTTTAAAATACAACTTCACTGAGGGAAATGATGTGAATAAGACAAGACTGATTGGCAAATAAAAATTGCGTTTTCATTCAGGTAAGAGAACATGAAGTATGAGATGGGTGTTTTTAAGTTCTCAGGGGCATTTTTCATTTTTAGGGCAGTTTTCTGTGTGCCTCTCCCTAGAGAACTTTGACATTAAAAGTCTATACTATTCCTGAAGTAAATAAACTCCTATTTTATTTTTTAATTTTTCTTTTTCTTTTTATTATTATTTTTTAAATTTTATTTTATTGATTATACTATTACAGTTGTCCCGTTTCCCCCTTCATTCCCCTCCACCCTCCTCCCACCCACATTCCCCCCTTTAGTTCATGTCCATGTGTCATAAGTTCTTTAGCTTCTACTTTTCCCACACTATTCTTGCCCTCCCCCTGTCTATTTTCTACCCACTGTCTATGCTACTTATTTCCTGTACCTTTTCCTCCTCTCTCCCCCTCCTACTCCTCTGTTGCTAACCCTCCATGTGATCTCCATTTCTGTGGTTCTGTTCCTGTTCTAGTCATTTGCTTTGTTTGCTCGTTTTAGGTGTGGTTGTTGTAACTGTGAGTTTGCTATCTTTTTACTGTTCATATTTTTTATCTTTTTCTTAGATAAGTCCCTTGAACATTTCATATAATAAGGGCTTGGTGATGATGAACTCCTTTAACTTGACCTTATCTGAGAAGTGCTTTATCTTCCCTTCCATTCTAAATGACAGCTTTGCTGGATACAGCAATCTTGGATGTAGGTCCTTGCTTTTCAAGACTTCAAATACTTCTTTCCAGCCCCTTTTTGCCTGTAAGGTCTCTTTCGAGAAATCAGCTGACAGTCTGATGGGAACTCCTTTGTAGGTGACTGTGCCCTTATCCCTTGCTACTTCTAGAATTCTCTCCTTCATTTTAATCTTGGCTAATATAATTATGATGTGTCTTGGTGTGTTCCTCCTTGGGTCCAACTTCTTTGGGACTCTCTGAGCTTCCTGGACTTCCTGGAAGTCTATTTCCTTTGCCAGATTGGGGAAGTTCTCCTTTATTATTTGTTCAAATAAGTTTTCCACTTGTTTCTCTTCCTCTTCCCCTTGTGGTACCCCTATAATTCAGATGTTGGGACATTTAAAGATGTCCTGGAGGTTCCTAAGCCTCATTTTTTTGAATCCTTGTTTTTTCATTCTTTTCTGTTTGTATGTTTCTTTCTTTCTTCCTTCTGGTCCACTCCATTGATTTGAGTCTCAGTTTTCCTCCCATCACTATTGGTTCCCTGTGCATTTTCTTTCATTTCACTTAGTGTAGCTTTCATTTGTTAATCTAATTTGTGAGCAAAATCAACCAATTCTGTGAGCATCCTGATCACCAGGGCTTTGAACTGTGCATCTGATAGGTTCGCTATCTCTTGGTCCCTTAGATGTATTGGCTCTGGGGCTTTGATCTGTTCTTCCGTTTGAACCTTTTTTTTTGGGGGGGGGGGTATCTGGTTGTGCCTCTAATGTATGAGGGGCGGAGCCTTAGGTGTTCATCAGGGCTTGGAAACCCAGTTGCTGGGTTGTGATGCTGTATGTGGGGGCGGGGTCCGAGAGGGAACAATGGCGATCGCTCCTTTCTCTCTCAGATTTCAGTCACTTCTGCTGCTTCCCACAAGCAACTTGGGCCCTTCTGGTGCTGGTACCTGGGTGGGTGGCTTGTGTACGTTCTAGGACCCTGTGGGTCTCTCCAACGAACTCTCCTGTGAGGCTGGGAGTCTCTCCCGGCACCTCAACCCCAAGTGTTTTCAATCGGTGCTTTTAGGCTTTATTTCCCGGCTCTGGGGTCCTGGGTTGCGCAATCTGTCTTGCTGCCAGTTTTCACCTGGTTTATCTGTGTGCGAATGTGTGTCCGCGGTCAGCCCACCCAGCTGCCTGGTGCACCTGGGGTCTGCTAGTCGCTGCCTATGCGCCGGGGACTGCCAACCACCGCTTTTTTCTGCTGTGACCTGTCTACACCGGCCGCCGACTCTGCCCCTCTTACCAGTCTGGACGGATGGTTGTCGGACTTCCTTACAGTTCAATTTTCTGTCAGATCTGGTGGTTTTTTTGTTTCTAAATTTTTGTTGTCCTTAACTTTGGTTGTATGAGGAGGCACAGTGTGTCCATCTACACCTCCATCTTGGCCAGAAGTCAATAAACTCCTATTTTAAAGGATGGGAGGAAAACAACTATTGAATTTTGATTTTCATTAATATGAAGAGGCACGTCAAAGCTTACGTAAATTTTTGAAATTTCAAATATAGGGCTAAGTTGCAAACCCCTAATGCGTAAATATCCAGAGTGTTTATGCAATATCCTAATGCATAAATATAGTGGGTGGAAAAGTATTATAGTTCCCTTTGGGTTTTTTTGCTTTTTAGAAAGGGCTTTGTAAGTTTTTTATACTCTTGCAGTTTTATAGCATTTGATTTTTAAAGGCTTAAATTTTAAAATGGTTTCCTATGTAGAAAAGTTAAGAACAATTAATTTAAAAAGCAAGGTTAATTAACAATGATGATTAACCATAGGAAATAGGGTGTGTATAAATTTCTGTTCTTGTTTTAAGTAAATAATGAATGGGAAAGTGTTTTAAATTCCTGAAAGGAAGCTAATTTACGGTCACTGCTGGCATACCCTGCTCCCCTCCTGTGCTCCCACTGTCTCCACCCTCAAGGGATCAGCTCTGATCACTTTTGCTCATCTTCTTAGTGTGTCTTTATATAAAAACAAGCCAGTGAGATTGTGTATTTTTTATACTTGTGTTTGTTCTTGTCATAGGTGGTCAGATTTTACATGTTTGATATTTGTGTACTGAAAATTGAGCCTCAGCCCTCCCTTTCCCCTGGCCCTTCTTATCTGTCAGGCTGATAGGAACCTGGAGGCTCCTGCTTTGTGATCAGCTGCCTGCTGGGGGCCCTCCCATGAGCTGAGCTGCCCTGGGTTGTATTGTTGACACCACTGAATCTGGGTGCTATGTTCAGAGGAACATGGGTGCTATATTCAGAAGACTCTGAGTTGAGAGTTTAGGCAATTTCTTGTCCTTTGGGAGCAGGAGTATGGAATTGGATCCTCAGAGTGGACCTGGTCAATGTCTTGGCTAGAACTTATTTGGTCATTAGCATGAAGGTGTGAATGAGGCTGGGGTCACTCTAAAGTGGAGTGGGCCTAAGGGGGGTTTAAGAATGATTCTATCGCAAGAATGAGGGGAGCCCACCAGATGGTCACTCTTTAAAGAGCGGGTATTTCAGAGGGAAAGAGCAGAAATGGGAAAAGGCAGCCCATAAACCGTAGGCGGAGTCCCCTTCCCTAATACCAGAGGACTTCCCAGGACCCTTAAGTACATCTGTTGCTGTACCTGCCTCTACTGTATCCAAGATCCTGATCCTCTGATATACTGGGGACAGCACCCATAGTCTCACTGTGGCACAGCCAAGGTATCAGTTCAAACCAGCCTTAATCTCGGGGTCCTTAAATCCTACATAGCAGCCATTTCCATGGGGGCAGTCTCTCACCCAGATGGCAGGGACTTGAGGTCCTTTAGACCTTGCTCCAGGAGAACAGGTATGATGTGACATTCATGTCAATCTGTGGGCATTCATTTGACATTCAGGACATACATATATATTGGAAAAGGGGGTTCAGAAAAAGTGCGTGAGCCATTGCCCCACACGCAGGTGAGGCCCTGTTGTCTAAGTGAAGGCCATTCACTTTGTGACACCATAAAGAAATAGCTGAGCACCCACACATTGTCTAGCTTCTTTTGTGTTGGGAGGTAGTATGCTCCTTGTTTACTACTTTTTTTGAACCCATTTATGCTGTTTACAAACTGCTCCACCTTGAGTGGGTGCTCCTGCCATAGAAGGCTCTGGACTGTTTCAGCTGGCACAGGACAGGCACTCCTGGCAGTGTCCTCAGAGACACCTTCACTATAGATGCTTCAGCGACCACCTCTCAGAGCTCCTTAGACTTACCCATGATGGCCTTACGTTGTAATTTTTGTCTCCCTTTCCTTCATTTTGTTGACTAGGTGCTTGTCATATTGTCTCTAAGGAAAGCTTTTTTGTTGTTGTTGTTATTCTCCATTGATTTTTTTAGTTTTTATAATTACATTGATTTTTTTTTCTAATTTTCTATTCTTTTAGTCTGCTTACTTTGGGTTTAATTTGCTCAGCTTTTTATTGCTTCCTCAGGTAGATCCTTACATTATATGATTATAGATCTTTCTTTTGCCTAGTGTATTTGTTTGATGGCATAAATTTTTCTCTAGACATTTCTTTTGCTATATCCCACAACCTTTGAAAAGTTTCATTTCATCTAGTTCAAATAATTTTTAATTTAAGATAACTTCTTTGATCCCATGTATTATTTAGATTTGTGTTGTTGAATCTCCAAATATTTGGATGTTTTCCAACTCTCTTGCTATTACGGATTTCTAGATTAATGCCTGTGGTGGAAGAGCTTATTCTGTATGACTTCTGTTCTTTCGGATTTTTTAAGGTGTGTTTTATGTCCCAGAATGTTCTGTCTTGGTGAGTGTTCCATGTGAATTTGAGAAAAGAATGTGTATCCTTGTTGCTATATGAAGGATACCAACAATTTAACTTTTCAAGGTTCAGATTTTAAATCATAGATTTCAATCACAGATTACAATTTTTTAATTAAATTTTGTTGTTACATGGCAGTGTTCAGTTCAACTCTGTCCTTTGTGACTTCTTTCTGCTGCAGTTTATGATTTGTGATAGAGCGTTGAAATCATATGCAGCAGTGCTGGTGGGTTCATCTGTTTCTTCTTGCAGGCTGTCCGCTCTCGCCTTTTGTATTTTACCCCTTACTGTTATGCACAGGCATCTAAAGGACTGCTCTGCCTTCTTGGAGAATGGACCCCTTTATCATTATCTAATGTTTGTCCTTATCTCTGAGATTTTTTTTTTTTGGTCTGAAATCTGCATTGTCTGAAATTCATATACCCATGCCAGCTTTCTTTCTTTTTTTTATTGCTGTTGAATTACAGTTGTCCCCATTTTCCCCCCATTACTCTCCCCTGCCCTACCCACCCCTCACCTCCCACAGTACATTTTCTCTATCCTTTTACCTTTTACCTATCTGTGTCTTCATATTTAAAGTGGGTTTATTGTGGGCAACATATTATTGTGTTTTAAAATCTGATAGTACAGCACTTTATTTGTCTTTCACTTGTAGCAAGACCATTGACAATTGAAGTGGTGATTGAGACTGTTGGATTAATATCTACCACAACTTGTCCTGTGTTCTATTTGTTGCCCTTGCTCTTCATTTCTTTTTGTTTTCAACCTTTTGCCTTCATTCTTTGACTTTATTTGAGTGTATGACATGATTTTTCTTCTCTCTTATATCAAATACACATATTTTCTTAAGCTTTTTAGAGGTTGCCCTTGAGTTCTGAGGACACATTTACAACTCAGCCACCACCTTTGTCAAGTCGCACTGTACTGCTTCTCTGGGTGTGCACGTGCCTCACACCACACTGGTCCCACTTCCCCCTCTCTGTCCCTTGTTGCATTGCTGTCATTTGTTTCTGTTATCCATAGCTTGAAATTACCAAATACATAATTTCTAATGTTATAAATGAGATGTCATGTATTATATGACATGTTTAGTGTTCTCTCTCCATCCTGTATCTGCACTGTGCCATCTGTCATTAATTTGAGGAAGTCCGAGTGCCTGCTACTTTACTGTCTTTCTGTCTTTTATGTTCTTCAGGCATTTCCATTAGGTGTATTTAACCTTCTGTTTGAAGAAAGTATTTAGGGATTATGGATATTGTGTTCTGCTTTTTTGTTTTTTGTTTCTTTTGGTCTTTGCATTAGACTTTGCTGAAATAGATTTTTTAAAAGATTTTATTTATTTACTTTCAGAGAGAGGGGGAAGGGAGGGAGAAGGAGAGGAAGAGAAACATCAGTGTGTGAGAGATACATCTATTGGTTGCCTCTCACACACACCCACCTGGGAACCTGGCCCTCAATCCAGACATGTGCCCTGACTGGTAATCAAACTGGCAACCTTTTGGTTGGCAGGCTGGCACTCAGTCCACTGAGCCACACCAGCCAGGGCTGAAATAGATTTTTTTGAGTACAGGCCATGTTAAGAGCAGAATATTTGGGATACTTTTCTAAACGCCAAGTTTACTTTCTCTTTTCCAATTTTGGTGACACCGAGTTGCCCTGTGACCTAAATGCTCTGATTTGTTTCAAGTTTTTTAGCTTTTCTCTTGTGAGTTTGGGAATGACAACTTCTAAGTTACTTAAATGTCAGACCAGAAACCGTCAAGTCTCATGCTCTAATTCTTTTTTTTTCTGCTCTCATTCTTAATTTTATTCTTTTATTGATTTTAAAGAGAGGAGAAGGGAGGGAGAAAGAGAGAGAGAAACATATGTGTGGAAGAGAAACATTGATCAGTTGCCTCCTGCACACACCCTGACCCAGGATGGAACCCACAACCCAGGCAGGTGCCCTGAGTGGGAATAGAACTGACCTTTCAGGTCTGTGGGACGATGCCCAATCCACTGAACCACACCAGCCAGGGCAACCTTCTCTAATTCTTGATGATTGATTGCTGACAGCTCTAGGGCCTCATTCCTGCTCCTTCCCCTTGTGCCCCACATCTTCACAAGGTGGTGAGAGAGCCTCAGTGCCCCCTTCCTGTGGTAACAAGTGACTGAATCCTCACAAGCTGCTGCCCTCATGTGTGAACTCTCACCCCAGCTTACCCTGTAACCTTGGAGAAGAACGTGTCCCTGCACCATCTCTTCTCTCCTAGAGACTATTCAATGCCCTCTTGAGAGGCCTGCCTTCCTTATGCTGTCCAGACACCTCACATGGGACAGTAATAAACCCTTGATACCCGGCAGGTTGGGTTCACTGTCATCGTGCAGGGATCCCATGCTCAAGGGTTGAGCTATGCTGTTCCTGGTCTCCACCAGGAACTTGGGAATGACAGAAGGGAGGGCAGCCCCCAGAGTGGCTGGTCAGGAAACACTTCCTCCCGATTGGAGAATGGATGCTATATGCTCATTTGGAGGAAACCATTGGTACACCCTTAACATATTTTATAATCATGAGCAAGTTCACCATGACACCACTGTGGATGTCAATGACCTCCCTTGCACCCTAAACCTCTTAACCTGGTCCTCAGTGTCAGTAGCACCCAGGAAAGACTTTATGGCTGTGCTGGAAAGAGCTCTTCTGCCATATTGTTATCTCAGTGTGTGCCTGTGTGTGCCAGAAATTGGCTGGAAGCAGCCCTGAGGTGCATGACTATAGGGATTTTGTTGTGTAAGTTGTCTTGCCTTCTACTTTGTGTCTGAGCTCTAAGTGTGAAGTAACTTTATAGACCATCAGATTGGACAGAAAGAGAAAGGAAAACTGATTCTATGGAAAATATTCCACAAGGTAAGAGCAGTGCTTTTCCGCAAGGACATTTCCATGCAGCCAGCTGCTTGCGGTTACTCCTCATGTCCTGGAGGAATTTAGGACAGTAGCTGGCTGGGCTTTGTTACAAGTTGGATTTCCACAGGCCTCCTGGATGCTCATGTTTGGGATGGGATTAGAACAAAATGCTTGTAGATCTTCACTGTGGTTTTATTAATTAAAATCTCGTTGCAGATGTTAACATCTGCCTCATGGAGTGCTGTAAATGGTGGCTGTGAGGAAGGAGATGAAAGACTGTTTCTCATAAAGAATTGATGGTCTTACAGTGATAATATTTGTTTCATTTGAATAGCAGTCCTGTTATTTCCAAACATTCTCTGAACCCTGCCATTAGAAAAAAAGTAAGGTGTGATGTGATTAGAGTAACAATGTGTAAACAATTTCTATATATTCATGATGGTGTTAAATGCATGAGGAAGCAAGTGTGGACAGAGAGTTTCATATAATTAAGTCATAGAATACATGTTAGGAGACAATAGAATCACTTGTAACCTTTCTGTAAATGGGGTCTAGGTGTCCAGTGCTGTCAGTCTCACACATCCTATTCTACATATATTTTGGGTTTTTAGGACTCGGTGGCCTTTGAGGATGTGGCTGTGAACTTCAGTCTGGAGGAGTGGGCCTTACTCGATTCTCCGCAGAAGAAGCTCTACAGGGATGTGATGCAGGAAACCTTTAGGAACCTGGCCTCCATCAGTAAGGATGACAAGTTACCCTCTCCTTGTTAATCAGAGGGCAGAAACAGGTGTTTCTTGGCCAACATTGTTCTCGGATGTGGGATGTGTGAAGGGAGGACACTGGTAAATAAACTGGGTGTGGTCACAGCTCATCGTAGAACTAGAATCTAATGATTTTTCTAGAATTTCTAACAGTTTGGAATCAAATTTTTGGGTCTGTGTTTTAGGAAAGAAATGGGAAGATGATGGCATTGAAGATCAGTACAAACACCAGGGGAGAAGACGAAGGTGAGTCACACTCACAATAGAAAGCACTATCTTGTTTTAGAAAACTGTTATGCTACCAGACTTAAAAAGAAGCAACCAGAATAACATCTGCTTCAAACTTATTATCAGAAAATTTCCACCTCATTTCTTATCATGACAAATTTTTTCAGTGTTTGAAAAATAATTTAAACAGAAAGAGTGTCAATAAACTCTTAGGATGAATATCACTGTTTTGATAGCGAAGGCAAACTCATCTCACAAAGCATTCAGTACATAAATTAAGTTTCTAATCATTTGGACAAGGGGAAAACCTATATTTTTGCTATAAATCATGAAAATATAGTTCAAATATGGTAGTAATAATTTTTAAATCATTAATGAAAAAATTACTAGTAATGTGCTTCTCAATTTTTACAGAAATCCAATGTTAGAGCGACTCTGTGGAGGGAAAAGGAGTGGTCATTGTGGGGGAAACTTCAGCCTTTTTCCAGATCTCCATCTGCAGAAGAAAACTCTTCTGGGAGGAAATCTTTGGGAACACAGCATGTGTGGGAAAGCCTTCATGCACAAGTCATCCCATAATGGGCATGTCATATGTCACTCTGGACACACACCGTGTGATTATCAAAGTTATGGAGACAAACTGTATAATTACGATGCATGTGGGAGAGCCTCCAGTTATCTCCAGTGTTTTGATAAACATGAAAGAAATCACAATGGAGAAAAAGCCTACAAATGTAAGGAATGTGGGAAAACCTTTAGTTCTTCAAATTCACTTCAAATACATGAAAGGTCCCACACTGGAGAAAAACCATATAAATGTAAACAATGTGGCAAAGCATTTAGTTGTCTCAGTTCTCTTCGACGTCATGAAAAAATTCACACTGGAGAGAAACCCTACGAATGTAAGGAGTGTGGAAAAACATTCAGGTATTATCAAAATTATCGAAGACACGAAAGTAAATTTACTGGAGAGAAGCCCTATGAATGTAGGGAGTGTGGAAAAGCCTTCATATGTTATCAGAGTTTTCGAAGGCATGAAAGAAATCACAGAGAAGTGAAGCCATATGTATGTAAGCAGTGTGCTAAAACATTTAGTTGTCTCCGTTATCTTCGAAAGCATGAGAGAAATCACACTGGAAAGAAACCCTATGAATGTAAGAACTGTAGTAAAGCTTTTAGGTATCCCAGTGATCTTCAAAAACATGAAAGAAATCACACTGGAGAGAAGCCATTTGTATGTCTGGAGTGTGGGAAAGCCTACAGAGATCCCAGTTCCTTACAAACACATCAAAGAACTCATATTGGAGAGAAACCCTATGAATGTAAAGAATGTGGGAAAGCTTTTAGTTCTCATCAGTGTGTCCAAATACATGAAAGAAATCACACTGGAGAGAAACCCTATGAGTGTAAAATATGTAGCAAAACATTTGGTTATCCCAGTTCTCTTCGATACCACAAAAGGACGCACACTGGAGAGAAATCCTACGAATGTAAGGAATGTGGGAAAGCCTATAGGTACCTCAGTTCCTTACGAATACACCAAAGGATTCATACTGGAGAGAAGCCTTACGAATGTAAGGAGTGTGGAAAATCCTACAGATGTTATCAAAGTTTCCAAACACATGAAAGTAATCACACTGGAGAGAAGCCATATGTATGTAAAAAATGTGGTAAAGCATTTAGTTGTCTCCATTATCTTCGAAAACATGAAATAAACCACACTGGAAAGAAACCCTATAAATGTAAAAACTGCAATAAAGCATTTAGGTATCCCAGTGATCTTCAGAAACACGAAAGAAATCACACTGGAGAGAAGCCCTTTAAATGTAGGGAGTGTGGGAAAGCCTACGGAGACCTCAGTTCCTTACAAACACATGAAAAAACTCACACTGTGGACAAACACTATGAATGTAAGGAATGTGGGAAAGCCTTCAGATGGCATCGAAGTTTCCAAACACATGCGAGAACTCACACTGGAGAGAAGCCATGTGTGTGTAAAGTGTGTGGTAAAGCATTCACTTGTCTCCGTTATCTTCGAAAACATGAAAGAACTCACACTGGAGAGAACCCCCTATGTGTAAGCAATTTGGAAAAATCTTCATTTATCACACCTTTCAAAATGTGAAAATGCACACTGGAGAAAAACCATATTAATGTGCAGAATTTGGGAAAGGCTTCACTTTTCCTAGTTCCTTTCAGAAGCATGGAAGGACTCACTGGATTAAAAACTCTAGAATATAAACAGTTTGAGAAAAGATTTGAATTGGGCCACATACTTACATGTGAAAATTTCCTCCAAAAAAGAAATTATAAGTAACATGAGAAAGCTTGATAGAAATTAATCCACATATAATGTGCCAGAAAGCTTTCGATGTGAAAGAGTGCTCATTAATGTTGTAAATATATTGTGTTTACCACACCTTTTTCTTTACTTCATCATTGGACTGTGGATTTCTGGTGATGATTTTTGGAGATGAATACTCACATGAGATGATAAAGAGAGTCTGTCAGCAGTAGCATGTGAAATTAATAGTAGTGCTTTATTCTTAAAACATTTAATATTTTCTATCTTGAAGCCTCTTATTAATAGATATATGGATAAATTTAAGTCTGTTTTTTATATGCAGTTAGGTTAAACATCTTTCTATAATGTTTTGTTTTATGGGGCCACTGAAAAACGACAGTTTGGTGTCAGGGTTTTCCTGGTGGCCTCAGGCTGCCCTTTATATCCCTAGTCTGTTAGACACATTCTACTTTTCCCTCTGACAAAACTCCTTTTTTGGCATGGTAAGTGTAGGAGCCTTTTTCTATTTTCCATACTGATAATTTCATGTATGGCAAGTTTAGGAAAGAATATAGTTATATGTGGATTATTTTCATATTTGGACCTTTGCTTTCTTTGGACTGATGTTTGGTGAATACACTTAGAATTAAGAACAGGGACCTGTGATAGGGCAGCAAAATCAGAGATTTTCCCTTTTATTAGGTAATGGTAGGACCTTGATTTGTCCAGAATCCAGCTCCTTTATGGTCCATGTTAAAACTCCTTAGTAGCCTCACTTGCACGGGATTTGGAGGGCAAAAACGAAGAAGGCCGACATTCCCACAGACAAACAGGTATAGGAGCTTCAAGGACAAATCTTCCAGCCTGTTACCTGGATTTTTTGACTTTCCAATCAAGACCATCCTCAAAGCCACCACCAACTGTCTGATACTCATTTTCTGAGATGCGTAGTTTCTCACTGATGTTTTCACAAATTCCATATCAAAGATGCATCAGAGTTTGGATTTTTCTGTAAGCCCTGTTGTGTCCACCAGGAAATTGATTCACACTTCTTGCTCATGTCTGATTTCCCTCTTCTCTAGATTATATCCATATAAGATCTAATTTGTGTAGGAAACACTTTATGCACTTAACAGTGATAGTGTTTTTCTTATTCAACATGTTTTCAGTCATGTTTGTATGCAGTTAAAAGTATGTGTATGGTTAAATGAACACTTCTGAACTGTTTTCTAAGCCTTGGTATGCTGACAAATACTGTGTTTTTTATTTCCTGAGAAGGTATGTTAAAATGTTCCGTAATGATTATGGATTTCCAAATAAACTTTGTAATTCTCTTCATTAATAATTATTCTCTGTGGGTTAATTTTATGATGTGCATTTATGATCAGGTAGTTTTTCCTCAGGCGTATTTTGTTCTATTTTTTTATAGTTATGGTTTTTGTCATGACACAAATTGCCATTGAATCTTAACACCAAAACCCCAAATCATGTTTTTTTTTTTTATGCCCTCTTGCCAGTAACCTGTGTGATCGAAGCTGAGGTCAGAGAGAGGAGTGTGAGGCATTGTAATAATAAGAACCACCACAGAGCGCACATGGCTGTGGGTGTAACGTCAGAGGCTGATCAGGACTTCTGCAGGATTTGGCCTGTGATACGTGGTATTATAGCTGTTTAAGGCACCAAGACATTTTGTGTATTGAATGCTCTGAGGAGGTAAATGAATTACATTACCGGCAACCATAAACCTCATTTTCTGGAAGGCATTGTAGTGGAGCTAAGCCTAATTTGTAAGGGGCCCCAGTGAGTCACATTAGTAAGAAGAGGATATTATTGGCCACTTTCATAATTTGGTGTTGTTGCCTTTGTCATTTTGTGAGCCGCTGTCCATCATGCTCATCAAGGACCTTTGGTGAAGGAGGTGTGTGATGTCTTTCCCTGGTGGCGTGAGACCTGGCGCGCAGTGGTCGCAGCCCCTGTTCTCTGAATCAGCCTGTGGCTGTGAGACTCCGTCTCTGAGCACTGGTGTGTTTCCTACGGTGCGTTACACCATTCACCATAATGTATTTCAGTTAAAATATGTGGATTCACTTCTTGGTGGACTGTGTAGTATCAATATCGCATTTCTAACTCAACTGAGGCTTCTAAGTGTAGGTAAGTTGTGAGAGTACACAGACCTGGCAAGGGAGAAAGACAGGACCCCTGGCCCTGTCAGGCCTCTCTTGCTCAGAGACTGTGCCCTTGACACTGACAGTTCAACATCCTCATTCCCATGCTCTTTAATAGGGTCATCGTACCCTGTTCAGCACAATTAATCAAGGCCCTGTAGGATTTGGATATAGTGACATGAGACAAGCATGTTCTAGCAGTCCTGGTGCCTATGTTTGGTGGGAAAAGAGAGATGGTTAACAAATGGTAAAGCTTTGGTTTATAAGAAGGAAATAAGGGCTATAAAGGAAATGAAAACTGACGTGATGTAATAGGGAGAGGGTGTGTGTATTTTATGAGAGTAGCAGCCTCGGTCAGTGAGGATGTCATTATCGACCACTTGGAGTTTGACCATGTGACACATCTTAAACACTTTCAGGAGTTGCTTGGTTATGGAAATAAATACAGGGTAGTAATACAGAATGCCCTGCTTTCATTGATTTACAGTAAAGATTCACCGTAAAGATAAAGATATAAACATGGTTTATCTTCATTTACACAGTTGTTACAAATGTGTGTAGGTAACATGTCATGAGTCTGGACATGGTTTTGTGGAACTTGAGACTTCCTATTAATTTGGGCCACAGGTATTTTTGGTGTCTTTCTGTGTTTAATTCATTCAAAAGGATTTTCACTTGACCTTAAATTTAATATCTTATAGTATTTGCCATTTTTATGTTGCTGCCACACACACTGACACAATATGTACCCCAGTACACCAGAGTCCTCCCAATTGGAGAAAGAGTTACGCTCACCTGCACCATTCTAATGCATCTTGAGTTTATGTGCAGGATGGTATCTATGCAAGTCTGCTGTGATTCCCCAGTGGAAACACCACAGAGGGTTGTGGAAGTGTGAAGGCAGTCAGTCATCCAAGGAATAATTGAGGTGCGTTGCAGAGAGAGGATATTGTTTTGAGTTATATCCTAATTGAATGTGACAGGAGAGATGGGAACTTTATAACATCTTTTTCTTGCAAGAAGAGTATTTAGAAGGCTTTTGTTTCATGATCCCGCCCTGTGGCCCATTTACTGTTCACATGGCCCATTTGCTGTTGCAGAAGCGAATAACACACTTGCTTTCATAGGCTGAGATAATGCCCAGCTTTCCTACCCTGGCTGGATAGCTCAGTTGGAGCATCATACCCTAACCAGGAGGTTGTTGGTTCAATCCCCAGTCAGGGAGCCTGTGAGAAATAGCCAACCTCAGCTTCTCCCTCACATCAATGTTTCCACCCCTTCCCCTTTTCCTTTTTCTCTCTCTCTAAAAAGCAATAAAAAAAAAAATGCCCCCTGGTGAGGATTGAAAAAAGATCAGCTCTTCTGAAACTTGATTTTTATGTGTTCAGAACTTCTTTCCACAGCTGTGAATCTTTCTGGGGAAGAATCGAAGGTCTGTGAGGAGGACTTCAGTCCCCTCCAGGTCTTCCTTGCAGCCCTGTCTTAACTGAGAAAACACCCTCTAGGGTTGTGCTGCCCTCTTCTCACGCACAACCAGGAGTGAAGTGACAGGGCTCCCTGTGTAATGGGGACATTCCATCACCCACAGCAACCAGAGCCATGTATACTCGTGAGATATGCTTACCTAATTGTTCACAGAATACTTTAAAATACACTGAATTTGTATAGGGAAACAAATCACCCAGGAACTTGGCCAGTACCAGCCTTACTGTCTCCTCCTTAAACCCTTTTATTATAGAGGCTTCAGCAGTATGCATCTCAGGGTCCCTAAACCACATGTGGTGGGTGAAACTACCCAAGGCATTCTGGTACCAGAAACTATTCCCGTCAACTGGTGATGCCCACACAGAACCAGAGGAGCACTGAAATGTAGGCATTTCTAGGGGCCTGAGTTGTTGACCCTCCACAGCCCACTTCCCCTTCGCCTTGGGTCATGAATGCAGAACCCCTCAGACTTGCTCACTGGAGGCTCCTCATTGAGAAGGTATTGATAGCTGCAGGACAAAAAATTACTCCCACACCTTCTGGTATATCCCACTTATAGGAGGAAGTGTGTTCCTCTTATAAGGATGCAATTCATTCTGGAGGAAATCACCTTTCTGGACCTAATGTACACTTCAGGAGTCACTTGGGACCACACGAGTGACCAGGGACTTCATGTAGTCTATAAACAGTATGCTACCAGCATGTGTGACGGGGTCCATTGCGAAGAAGCTGTGTTCTGTTCCCACATCAAACAGGCCATCCCTGATCAAATATTGCACCCAAGTATCAGATCCATTAGTCCAACTGCAGGCAATTATGCTAACATGAGAGAATTCCAGAGATCTTTGGTTTATTGCAATAGTGCACCCGAGCCACCACCCTTACCTCTCACTCCTGGGTCTGCCATGTAACATCACCTGTACAGCCTGCGTACCCTGTATGTCAGTGTTGCATTTTGGGCATCCTCCTTCGAACCCCTCAGGCCCATCCAACACAAATGTGCTGTTTTCCTATGCATGCACTCAGTCAGTCATTAGCCCGTCAGTTACTGGGGCTGACCTGGGCACATCATTGATGCCAATCAAGAAATGTCCAAGACACTCAGGTTCCATGTAGTAGACAGCTAATGCTTTAGATGATTTTGTGAAAGAAAAGTTTCTGCAGCCGTGGTAGCTGATGACCACTTGGCTTTGAACTACTCAGCAGCCAGGGAGAGTTCTGTTCCCCTAAAAGGGCTACTTGCTGCGTGTGGGTAGGCTACACTGGCAAGGTGTCACCAATAACACAACCCATGAGACAACAAATTGAAAAAAGCACATTACTGAAATATTTAAACAGAGTTCTGGAATCATATTATTAACAGTTTCCCGGATCTTTCCAGCACTCTGGGATGACTAGATTCAAATCCTTTTTTAAGGCTTCATTATTTTAATTATAATATTAACATATTGCTTGTACTTTTCATATGGCTTTTGACTTAATGTTCAAATTTAAATTTATTTATGAGTTTTGGCTCATTCATCGATTGAATCAAGTACTTTTTTGAGGAAAAACAACCCCTGCAATATTGGTACCACTCAGATATGACTGAACCATGAAGGTGTCTGTGTTCTTTGTATGGCTGATGCTGATACAACCCCTTCAGATTTCATCAGGCACAAGATGGTGACTTCCAGGATGGATTTCCCACCACTCCCAGTTGAGTGGAGGGGCAGGCAGGGGTGGGGGTAGAGGATTGAAAAATGTCTATCAAAAATTCATGTGTACCCAGAACCTTAGAATTTGACTTTATGTAAAAATTGGGTCTTTGCAGATGTGATGAGTTAAAGATATGAAGATGAACTCACCCTGGATTTCGCGTGGGCCTTATATCCAATGACTGAGTCCTTATGAAAAAAAAGAGGACGGAGAGACATGAAGGGAAGAAGACCCCATGAAACAGAGGCAGAGACTGGAGCTTGGCTGGTGCCAGCCAAGGAATGCTGGCGCTGCCAGGAGCTGCTGGTGAAAACCTGTGAATCAATGTACAGCTTTCCATTCATTGATCAAAACTAATAGCACCTTGTCTTAAAAATTCTAATTATCACGTGGTGTATCATGTGGATGTCCCAAAGATCATTAACCAAGCTGGATGCCATCATTTAAATTTCTCACACACCCAAGGATCACACCTGAACACCTTCATTTTTCAGTGTAACTCACTGAAATCATAGTTTACATCTGGGAATCACTCAGGAATAATTTAAATGAATGAGAGACAAAAACCCAACTAAAACTAACTTAAGATAAAATAATTTAACAGAATGTAAGAAGAGGAAAGAAAAGATTCAGTGAGGGGGAAAAATCAGCTCACATTAACAGAAGTAGGAATGTCCAGGCACAGAAGCAAGCACTATGCAAATGATGGGCAGGTCTCCTGACCACCCCCAATGCCCACCCACTGTTCTCTGGTCCTCTCCAACCCCATCAGCTGTTTCCACACTGTGACCTCACACAGCTCCACTTCTCAGAACTCCCAGTCTGACATGTAAGAACCCTGTCTATACCTGGCTCCTCCTCCTGTCCCATAAGGGTCCTGTGCTGGATGCTATGTGAACATGGAGGGCCATGTGACATCCCCCTGTCCCAGGACCTCTGCTAGAATTGCTCTATCTAAAGTTCCAGGAAGTCCAGAAAATGTCTGATCACTCTAAACTCTCATCACCCCTTTTCTGTCTTGACCCAGTGAAAGAATCTTCTTATTCTTGCTCCTGCAACTTGATATTTTTTTCTACCAAATACCGTTGATCACTTGTTGACTGAAAGTTTATGACATGCCCTGTGCTGTGAGCAGGTGAGCAAGTTTCTTGACTCAGGACCTAGTGCCACGGCCAAGACAGTGAGCCCGCTGCCAAGGTTCTCTCTGTGTGAAATGTTCCCAGACAACATTTCCTTCTGAAAAAGCTAAGGTTTGCTCTAAACAAATCACCCAGGTAATTTTTAGTAACAGATAGCAGAAGTGCTAATTACATTTTACTATAATGTCTTATGTCTGAATTAGCCTTTGGCAAAAAATAAAAAACAAAAAGATACAATTTATGGTAGAATGAGATATAAAAGCAAGCTTATTAAAATCATATTTGATGGAATCAAATTAATTTACTATTAAAACAATCTCTGTAGCCCTGGTGGGTGTGGCTCAGTGGATCGAGTGTGGGGCTGCAAACAGAAAGGTGGCTGGTTTGATTCCTGGTCAGGGCACATGCCTAGGTGTGGGCCAGGCCCCCGGTTGGAGGCGTGCGAGAGGCAACCAATCGATATTTCTCCCCCTTTCTCCTCTCTCTAAAAATAAATAAAATCTTAAAAAAAAGTCTCTGTAAAGGAGGTATCAGCTTTTCCTGGGGTGTAAGTATTATAAGAAGAAATGGTAACTGATTAGTCTCAAAGTTACCTCTGTAAAATGTAATGTGAAAGTGAATAAAAACCATGGGAAACAGAAAGTGAGGGGTGCAAGGACAAGGTCTCCTTTCTTGTCACATGAAACTGAATCTTTCACCCACAAAACCATCTCCTCTCATATCTTTGTCTCTCGAAAGAGTTTAATAATGTACAATCTAATATAACAAAGCATCACAAGAAACCAGAGCAAGAAACAGGACTAACATTAAAGGAAACAGGTATACTGAGAGCAGTCTCGGTGGACCACTTCCCAAAAGCCATACCACTGGACTTTCTGGCAGAAACTTCTCATAATTTTCACTCAGTTTTCACAACGTCCTTCTAGGCTCCTGGCTCTCTCTGCCTCCCTGGCCAGCCTGTCTTCCCTCAAGGCCGCAGCCAGTCTCTCTCTTGCTTTTTTCACTTTCCGAGTCTGTCTCCGGATATCTGCACGGGTAACCGGTTGTTGGCAGAGAAGCTGTGGGATGCAGAGACCTGCCCCTGGGATCATCTCAGCCCAATCTGAAGACCATGCTGTGGTGGGCTCGGGGCTGGTGTGTACAGACCCAGGACCAGCACCACCCAGGGATCCCCCTACGCTTCTCTGTGCAATTGTATTCATGGTATTCATGACATCCAATGGACTTAAAGGTTCCCCTTCACTGCTGCAGGCCTGGAGTCCTTGCAGTCTCCTGTACGCACAGACTTGCTGGGGCTTCTCCAAGGTCTTCTCTTGCTGCTTGCACCTGACCTCATTGCTAGGATGGGAAGTTATCCTTGTGACTGGCCTCTTGAAAATGCAGCTGGTCTGCCTCATAGGAAGTTCAGATCTTTCACGATGTCTCCACTTCGTCTCGGATAAAAATTGTCTCTTCTTCTTTAAAGTCTGGGGCATCATATTTCTTTTGAGGTGTCCCTTTGAAAACACAATAAAATTTAAAGTTTGAATAACATAGGAGATAAAGGCTTTCAGTTCACTTGGATCCTCTACCCTCCTCTCTTTCTGGAGAAATGTATATGTTCATCACAGTCAGCTGGAAAATTGTTAAAACTCAGTTTTCTGGACCTCAATCCAAGCAGACCTAGGGCTGGGCCAAGAATTCACATTCCTAAGTGTTCCCAGGTTGCTGATGCTGCTAACGCAGGCTCCACACGTTAAGAACTAGATCTGGGGACATCAAAGCAGGTGTGAGCCAGGAACAGAAGGCTCAAGGTCATTATCCAGTTTCAATTCCAGACCATTTCATTCACCATCTTCCTCTGGGAATGTTTCCCTTTCTGCATTTGTGTCAATGCCAACTACACATAGGCTGGTACCCTCTAGCCCAGTGAAGTTGTGTGCCTTTCAGCCCTTCAATGCACACTTTCACTTGCACACCCCAAGTCCCATCTTTCCTTAAATATTCTCTGGTTCAGAACTAATTCAGATATATGGTATTTCCATCACACAGTTTATTTTTTGCACAGAGACCTCCACTGTAAATAACCATTTTTATCCTGCTGACTCTTCCTTTTCTTCTCCTACTCCTCCCTATTAATCTCAGCTTAACACAATTGATGCTTCTTAGAAGTCAGAAGCTCAACATTTATTCTCATATTTATTCTATGTCTATACACTTTCCAGGCCACGCATCCATTTCCCTGGCTATAAATACCATTAATGAACTAGAAATGCCCATAGAATCAGTCTAATCTGACTTCAGCCCCGAGACTCAAATATCCATCTGCCCACTCAGCACATCAGTGCTCACATCCTTGACTCAACTCACAGTGACCACGTGTCCTGCTGAACCAACCAGCTCCCCAAATAATTCACCACTATCTCAGCATCCCTGAAAGTCACTTGTTGATGGTAAAATCCTGTTCAAAATTGAGCGTTATTCTGGACACCCTGCCACCCCACACACCTATCAGTGGACCATCTATCCACCCTTTTGAATCCATGTAAACATTCTCAACTTTTGAATAATTTTTGAAAATCTTTCTTCCAAATTTCCTACAAAATATTCTTTATACAGAATGACCTTCCCTAATCCAGCAATCAAAATTAACATTACATCCTCCCTGTTAATTTTTTCAATTTTTATTTGTATGTTTTTAAATATTATTTTATACTATATTATTTTATATACTTTTTTCACTAAGCTGGATACTCCATGAAGAGAAGTCTAATGTGGACTTTAATGCTTCACACTGCCATGTTCACTTTTTGATTTGCTCTCAGAGGTGCTCAAATATGTTTATTGAAAGAAATTATTCAAACTCTAAAAAAATTCTAAATATTTCAAACAAATTTACACAACCAAAATTATACAACGATCTGCAATATATTATCATTGCTTAAGAGTTCAAATCCTTTCCCTCTTTAGCTCATTATAAAACTCTAATCACAACGATCCATTTGAAATGTAAATCCAATCATCATACCTTTTCTTTTAATCCCCTCATTTATGTCTTCAGAGTTATGTTTAAAAGGAGAAACCATACTCTCATTACATTCCTGTTGTTCTGCCATAATTAATGCTGCCCCTTCCATTGCCCAAGATGTCTCAGTTTGAAGTGAAATTTACGTGTTTTTTTCCATTTATAGAGCGTCTTTTATATGACAAGTTGCGTGTATACTAAAACCTGTGATTTAGAATTTAACTTGAAAGTCACTGCCCCTGTTGATTTTAATCTGGGTTGGAGGAAAGAGTTAATAGACTGATGAATGTCTAATATAGTGTTGGATATAATTAAGTGCTGTGAGAAATAGTAAGGCCAACAGAGAGAGAGAAAGAGGAAGGGATGGAGGATGAGAGGTTAAGAGGGATAAAGAGAGAAAGAAAATAACTACAATTGTTGATGACAGACTAGAAAAGAACTAACTGATGACAAGATTTTGAGTATAGCACTAAATTTTTGTTTGTATGACCCAGCACAGTGTATACAAAAAAATTTTTCAGAGAGGGGAACAATTTAAACAATGCAAGGTCGAATACTACATCTAATTTCTAGTGATGATTGATGTTGGTTAAAAACAAAGCAAAATGAAGATAAAACAAAACACATCAGGCATATTATTCCCAAGAAAGCTTTATATAGAAAAAAGTGTACAATCCCTTCACACCTAATATTATTAACACCTAAGAAATGACCTTTAGTAAGATACTTTCTTGTTTTAAGAGTAACAGTCTACTAATTTCAGGTTTCACAAAAGGAGAAGTATACAGATGGATACTCTTGCTGTCAATATGGAATCTGTACTCACCAGAGTAGGGTGGTTCGTAATCCAGACAGATGCAGGTTCCCCCATGCTGCAGAGTTGTCTTGCTGACCCACTCCTGAGATGCAGACAGCCTGTAGCTTGCTGAGAAATGAAGTGACTTTTGCCTCGGATTCCTCTTTTATGTAGGAAGGGAGTGGATAATCCCATCAGCAGACAACCGGGCATCGGTCATATCAATAGTATTGGATAGATTCCTAAATCTTTATATAGAAACACAAAGATATGGGATTATTGACACTGTTCAAAACTGTTATAGATTTAAAAATGTAATGCATTTGAATGTGTGCCCTGGCTGGGGATTGAACCCGCAGTGAGGGTGATTTTGTATGCGGCCAAGTGCTCTGGTCTGCTGGGCCACCTGGCAGGGGCGAAATGATCAGCTTTTAAGGGTTGTGCCAAAGGAGGGAGGGAGGTCCTGCATCTAGATGAATATGCTGACCTCTTTTTTTTCTTAGGAAATGTACACTATCAAATGACATTAAAAATATTAGTATGAAAGTCCTTTTTACTGTGGTTGTGTATAGCAAAATTAGGTAAATACTTTATTATCTACTGAACAAAATCAATGCATTTGTTGATGGGGATGGTATTTTCAGTTTCTAGCAACATTTGAATGATTTTTTTATTGCCCACATTGTTACATTCCATAAGAACGGAAGTTTCTATGCACAAAAATTCTCATGCAATTTATGTCTTAAGAGAAAAACATAGAGACTGTTTAGATATTTATCATGAGAAGACTATAAAAATATTTATTTATAATTCTACATATTACACAGACATTAAGGGTAAATCAATATTTTGTGCATTTGCATTTTACCTAATTACTGATAAATTTGAACTTGTTCAATCACCTTACTCTCTTCCCTTCCCTCTTTGCCTTAAGCAAGCCTTATTCATTGTTTCCATGCATCCAGGCTAGCACACCTTTGAAATAAGCTGTAACCACCTTCAAGAAAGCTCATAACCTTGTTAAGTATTCTGTAATCCAATCCCTCACTATCTTGCTTGCTCCCACCTCCATGTAATCTTCCTTACATCTCCTCCTTAATTTTAAATGCATAACAGCTGCGGCAAAACTGTTATTCTCGGGAGCATTTGAGGTCTTTGGCATATGTCATCGGCTTGGCTCAAATAAATTAAAAAAATTCTCTACAGGTTTGGACGTTTCTTACATTGACAAGCCCAGGTACATTTTCAAGTGTGTGTGTGTATGTGAGCACGCTTACACAATAATTAGATATTGTTCCTTTACTCTCTACTTCACTGACTTTGATTTAACTATCTTATTATTTTATTGTTTCATCTATGAATTTGTTAATTGAAATCATGTACAAATCTTTGTGTAATTACACTGATGATTAAATCATGCACCCTTAATATACTATCCTACAATTATTTACTTTTCCCATCACCCCAAATGCTAATAACTTAGAACGTTTTCAATTCTATTTTTAACATTCCTGAGTTTTGCATTGCTGTTGTCATTCATTTTAATTCTGTTTGTGCTTAGTCTTTTAAATGTTTTTTTTTTTTTTTTTTTTTCAAAAATTTGGAATCCCCTGTGGTGCATTGTTTCTATTGGACTTGGCTGGACAAAGCATAGATTAATCGAGCCCTATGAGAGTGGGCGATAATGAATTCCCAAGGCAAAGGAAGCTCTGCCACTTTCCAAGAAGGTGTGATTTACCCCAAAGCATGCTCACATACACACACACACACTTGAAAATGTACCTGGGCTTTTCAATGTAAGAAACATCCATACCTGTAGAGAATTTTTTTAGTTTGTTTGAGCCAAGCTGATGACATATGCCAAAGATCAAGACCTCAAATGCTCCTGAGAATAATAGTTTTGCCACAGCTGTTATACATTTAAAATTAAGGAGGAGATGTAAGGAAGATTACATGGAGGTGGGAGCAAGCAAGATAGTGAGGGATTGGATTACAGAATACTTAACAAGGTTATGAGCTTTCTTGAAGGTGGTTACAGCTTATTTCAAAGGTGTGCTAGCCTAGATGCACGGAAACAATGAATAAGGCTTGCTTAAGGCAAAGATAAGCCTTTTAGTAAATAAATTACATATATGCCTGAGGCATGACAACCTGCCATAACTTGCCTAGTTGGAAACTTATGATCACCCTGTGAGGTTACTTCCCACAGAACACGCCCCCCCCCCCCAACTTTTTTTTCAGCCACAGGCCCAACCTTTTTTTCCTTTGGTCTCTCTCTTTCCCTTTATCTTCATACGCACACCCAAACACCCTCATACTGTGAGGTGATGGATGTGTTGTTCATTGACTTTATTGGGATTTTTGCTCCCATTACATTTTAAAATTTTTTTTTCAGATTTTTTAACTTTAATTGTTGTTCTTGTACAGTTTTCTGTCTTCTACTCCCATCCCAGCCCACCGCCCCAGCCCTCCCCAGCTCCCTCCCATTTCCACCCCCACTAGCTTTTGTCCATGTGTCTTTTATACTTGTTGCTCTAAACCCTTCCCCTTTTCCCCTGAAATTCTCTCCCCCATTACATTTTTATACCTTAAATTTATACCATGTTATACTTATATGAGCGGGGCGAAAAGATTTAGCTGGAGGTTTTTTGTTTTTGTATTTTTTTTTTAAAGATTTTATTTATTTTTAGAGGGGAAAGGAGAGAGAAAGAGACGGAGAGAAACATCAATGTGTGGTTGCCTCTGAGGCGCCCCCTAGTGGGGACCTGGCCGCAACTCATTTGCCCTAGACTGGGAATCCAACCCGCAAACCTTTGGTTTGCAGGCTGGCACTCAATCGACTAAGCCACACCAGCCAGGGCTAGCTGGAGTTTTACAGAACCATATCTGTAGTCATCTTGGGAGATTTATAGTAAGTATGTAGTAGTATGTTTACATGGTATGGGAGTGTAGAGCATGTGTGTATGTAGTATGTACCATTCTATTTATTTGAAGACCAAAGCAGGACCTGTTTTACCAGTCATTTGTTTCCTTTAAGATAGTAGATAGTTCAGCATATTTAAATGCTGATGAATAGAGGAAGATATCGATATATCTCCAGCAGATATTTATGAAGATCTCAGGTGAAAAAATTAATATAGAAAAAGACCATTGTTAATATACTAAAGTTAATGTGATTTAGAAGAGAGTTCACTGGGTCCTTAATTTTTTTCAATCTTCATATTTGTTTCACTCTTAGAATATAGTCTGATGATTGGTTAGTATAGGTTAAAATATGCTGCAGTAACAAATATTCACTACCCCACCCACAGCCCAGTCCCACCCACAGCTCCCCTCCTCAGTCTCGTTCCCTTCCTAGCAGGTAACCCAGTTCAGGGCCCAGCCTTGTTCACACTAAACAAACTAAAACACCTGGGCCTGGGATGGGGCTGCCAGGGCCAGTTGCATTGCCCACTGCTTCAGCTGAGACCCTCAAAGTCCAGCTCTCAGCACTGGGCGGCCGAGCCCGGCAGTGGAAGTGCAGGTGCAGAAGGCGTTGCTGGGGGGCTGGGGCACAGGAGTGGAGGGATGGTGAGATGTCGGGGATCCCACCCAAGATGCTGATGCCTGTCATCTCGGCACTACCCACCAAATCCTGCATGAGGGCCAGGCCTGGGTCAGCGATAGGGGCCAGGTTTCCGTCAGACCCAGGGAAGGACTTGGACTACAGACATCCCTTGTCAGTGTCTGGAGTCCCTCCGTCCTGCCCATGCAGGAGCCCCCGTTTCCTCTCCAGGAGCTTCCGCTGTTCCCTCAGGTCAGCCTGAACCTGCTGTGTCCTCCCAGCTCAGGACCCCTCCTCACATAGTCCCGTCCATTACCCTCCCTTGGGGGCATTCTGCTTCCCTCGCCACCCCTCCCCTACTCTGGCCATGTCTGGAGACACTTTTAGTTTTCACAGATTGGGAGGAAGCGGGAGATCTACTGGTGTCTAGAGCGGGGTGGCCAGAAATGCTGCTCAGGGTCTGCAATAGGCGGACCCCCACCACAAAGACTTATCCTGCCGCCTGAATATCAATACAGCCGAGCTTAGGAAACCCTGCTCTCAGGCCTTAAAATCTCTGAAGCCCTAAATTAACTGGGGAAATTGTTTACAATTCAGCAATCATTTGTGGACCCTTAAGTGCTCAACTGTGTTTCTCGGGTCTGGAGTCCCCATGAACTCTAAACTAGCCAACTGAATTCAGCCAGTAAGTGCTCCAGCATGAAGCTGCTTCTCCTCACTTGGGAGAAAAATCCAGCCAAGGCTAACAGGGTGGGTAGGCTCTTACTACATCTTAAGTCAGGTTAAAAATCAAATTACCTGATTTTCTTATAAAATAATATAATGTTTAAATTTCTGTTTATTTTATTTTATTTTTCTGATTTGATTATATTTTATTTTTATCCAATCACAGACTTCAAAGTCTATGGTCCCTGGATTGACAGGAAGCTGGAATACTCTGGCAATTCACATGGCTAAGTATGAAAAATCTCACTACACGGCATTTTGTAGATGATATAATTAGGAAACACAAGGGATCGCTTACTAGGTTCAGGTTTCCATTTAGGCAACAGGTACAAACATTTAAGAACTCAAGAATTCAGGTCCAGAACAAATAATTTCAGCACTACA